>VDFB02195655.1:0-48561 GCA_007258455.2 Sequoia sempervirens | reverse complement strand
TATTGTAAATTTGTTTGGGTGTAAATTTGTTTGGGACAAAAGGGTTAATTTCTTGTATTGTGAGGCTTAATTATTGTTCGTCTCTTGTAATATATGATTGTATCATGGATTTTCCAAAAGTTGTACTTCTAAATCCATATGACTATCATAAGTGGATAATAAATGGAGATATTATTGTTAAAATTAACATTGCAAAGAATTCCATTTGGTCAAGATTTAGAAGTTGTAGGAGCTAAAGAGAGAAGAAAATGGTTTGATAGAAGGGATGAAGTTCTTGGTACTCTTCTTTTGTCCATTTCTATAGATCTTAAATATCATGTTGCATCTTGCACACATCCTAATCAATTTTGGACTATCTTATAGGGTCTCTTTGGCAAGCCAAATAAAATGAGGACATTTAAGTTTGAGAATGAACTAATGGGTCTATATCTTTCAAATTTTGGCAATATCCAAGACTTCTTCTCTAAGCTCGATTCTCTAATATTGTAGTTATCAAATTTTGAGGTCACTAAAGATGATGAACAATTGATCTTTTCTATTCTTGCTTATCTTGGTCTTCATTATTCAATGTTTTTTTCTACATTCTATGCTTTAATAGATGCCCTTGGAAATGCATACAAAATGCCTTATGTTGATGAATTTGTATCTTAGCTCATAAGGGAACAAGAAAAGTTGGTACACATGGGAACATTGAAGTCTTCTACATCCCACGCTCTTCTTGCAGAGGATACAAAGGCTTCAAGTGGAAAAGGTAAGAAGCATAATAAGGAAACCAAGTCTAATGAGCAATGTAAAGATTCTCCTTCACATAGTACTCTTCTCTTCTAAAGAGGAAAAACAAAAGAAGAACTTCAAATGTGCATATTGTAAAAGGATATGACATGATGGGCATAGATGTTATAATAATATTGATGAACTCACACGTGCATTCTTCAAAAGAATAGAATTTAGCTACCCTCATTAGTTTCTTCTTCTTCTTCAACATCTCAATTGACAAGACTCTCATCATCTTAGTTAGAGAACACATGATCTACAATTGGGGTACAAAAAATGAAAGGAGAAGTATTCATGATCTCTCCAGGTCTTGAATTGAATATATGGATTCTTGATTTAGGGGCATCTCATCATATGGCATTGATGAATGGGAAAATGGATACCTAGAGATATCACACTATTTTCCACTCAATCATTTACTAATGTCCTAGGATTCCCAATTGGATTGACCAACATCCTCACAAGGTAAGCCAAATCTCAATTAGGAAGGACCTAGGAAGGGGTTCTTTAAGTTCTAAGGGGTTCACCACCAAGAAAATGCTTGGAAAAGGAAATATTGGAAAACACAACGTGATATGAAAAATGACCTAAACCTAGAAATTAAGCTAAATGATTTATGCAAATGATGAAATTATGCAACATGGAGATAGTATGTGTGCACCTGGGAAATATGTAAATGCTCTAAGGATTCTAGAAATGTGAAGAAGATGCCAAAATATGTTGTGGAGGACTAATATTCCTATAATGACTTATTAGTCCCACTGCTATTTTTTGGGGAAAATATGGAGTCTTCAAATCTCAAAACCTGATCTTTGAAAATATCCAAAAGAATGAGTCTCAGAGGACTAAGATTCCCAAGATGGCGTATTATTCCCATTCTAATTTTTTGTAAACTCCAAATAGGATCCTCAGCTCTAAGGTCTTCCCTAGCTTCCCCTCCAAACTCAAGTTTTGAAACTTTTGAATGTGGCTTCTGGGTGACTTTCAATGAAGATGAAAACTTTGTAATGCAACTTTGCACTCCAAGTGATCTTCAAGTCTACAACCTAGATCTGCAAACACAAATATGCAAGGAGGGAAAAGATTGTTTTTTTTAGTGAATGGGGGTTTTCCTTGGTCAAACCCCTTGTTGGTAATTAAACTTTGAAATGAAATGGAAATAATGAAGGAAATGGTAAATCAACAACATGCAATTCTACAACTCACCAAACCCTTGTGAATTTTGTAAATTTTTGTGCAATGGCTACAATGATATGGATCTTGAATGCTTGAAAGATAGGACTTGAATTTCTTGCTTGAATCAAAACCCTACATCACAAATGTTAACACAACAATACAAATGATGAATGAAAAATATTTGATATGATGCTTGAATATAAAAATGGCTTCAAATGCTTGATGAATCTGCTCTAGAATTCTCTTGTGAATTCAATTTGATATTATGAATGCTCTCACAAAAGAATTGGATTTAAAATGAATGAATGAAACTTGTATTTATACTTATCTATGCTTAATATCCTTAAATTATATCACACCAAGATGACATATGAATTTATTAAATAAAGGAGGATAAATCCCACCAAATTTTGAATTTAAATCTTGAGAATGACTAAAGGAGGACTAAGACACCCTAAGTGGTGTCTTATTCCCATGTCCTAAAAACTTGGGGAATAGACACAAAAAAGGGGCCCAATTCGGAGATGCCAAAAGTAGGGTCCTAAGAGCCTTGTGGGATAAAGAAGCCCTAGGTGGCATTTTAGTCCAAACCCAAAAAATTAGGGACACATCGATGGAGTCATTAAATTATCATTTATACATTGGAGAATGTCAAGATTAACCAAAAAAGTAGATAATTCATAGGGATTTTGGACAAAAAATAGGACCAATTAATCCATAAAGAAACATAAATAAAGTAGGGTGGACCCAAAAAAGTGTGAAAATGCAAGGGTATGCATTTCACTACACTATATTTAGTCTCCACATTAATGAGAGGATGAAATTGCTTCAAACTCACACTAAAGTAGCCAACCACACAATCAAGAGGGGTTAAAATGTACAAATGTTAGAAAGATAGGATGACAATAATCAAGAGGATGGCCAAGCCCCCAAGGTGAAGATCCTATGGAAAAACCAAAATAAGCATCAAGGAACACACTTGCAAAGGATAGATGAAGCCATAACCAGATCACAAACCTACACAATCAAATACAAGAAAAAGAAAAAAAGAAAAATGAAAAAAAAATCTACTAATCAAGCTTCAACTAGTTGTCCAATGCAGTGGAATGGGTCTAGGTTGTTTTCTTAAAAAAAGTCTTACAAGTGGAACATGCTATCCACTATGCAAACAAACTGCACGCTCACAAGGGCTAGTGGGAGCTAGTTGTCCACTGGGTGAGCCCCACAGGACCATATCAAATCCATACCTCCATGACTTTAATAAGGCACAAAAATGCATGCTCACATGAGCTAGTGAAGCTAGGTGTTCACTAGGTGAGCCCCAAGGGACCATATTAAATCCATACCTCCATGACTTTAATAAGGTTCAAAAATGCAACAAGAAAGAGGGGTGCTCAAAGGGATTTTTCTTAGTTCATTGGAGGTCTTACTATTAGGGGACATCATTCCTAATGTCTCCAATAGAGGATTGATCAAAGAATAAAAGAATTCACCACATAAGGGATGTTGTTTGTTGCATCACCACAAAGGGGAATATAAAATGCTAATATAGATCACACTCTTGAAGGACATTATTCCTAATGTCACCACAAAGAGGAAAACATGTCATGTGAAATAAGAAAATCACATCAAAGAATATGAAAAGGAAAAATAAATGCAAGCAAAGTCATGCCAAGATAATTCCAATGTATTCCCTCACTTTAAAGAAATTGCTAACACCATGCTATGGGAAATTACTTTAAAGTAGTAAATGAAAATGAAATTGAGAAGGAAGCAATGAGAGACAACTTGGAAACCCCTATGCCAAGTCATATATTTCTTAGTAAAGCTACATCATGTAAGAGAAAAGGAAAAGAAAGGGGTTGCCCCAAAAAATGAAAATACCAAACACATAAGGTATATATGGATTTTGGGTCAGTATTTCCTTTGCTACAATTTTTTTAGAGAACTCAAAATTGTCATCATTCCCAAAATACATAGAATTGGAAGAATGACACAAATAGAGTGAAAAAAAAGAAAAATAAAGAGCCCTTTTGGATGAACATGGAAGATACACAGGGTGTCTCAATGCCTTGCGTCATCCTCAAAATGAAAAAAAAATGAAAAATGAAAAGGAAAATGAAAGGAAAAATCCTTTGGGTCAACATGAAGGAGACATGAATGTCTTGATTCCTTGAATCATCCCCAAAAGGAAAACACAAGACAAATGGAAAGTAAAATGAAAGGAAAGGAAAATATAATGAAAAATCTTTTGGGTCAACATGAAGGAGACATGAATGTATCTATGCCTTGCATCATCCCCAAAAGGAAAAAACAAGAAACAAAAATGAAAGGCAATGATAAAAGATCAATAAAAAGGAAAAAATATATGGAATATAGAAGAATGAAGGTAAGAATAGAGAAATGCACATAGAGAGTGAAACATCAAATTAAACATCATGGGGGATCAAGTTATGCACATGCAAGCAAACAAAAATAAAAAGGAAAGAAAAACAAAAGATAAAAGATAAAAGCCTAGTAAAGAACATGTGATTCAACCATCCAATAGGTTATCTGCATCAATCCTATTGAGTATATATATAATGCAAAACACTAGCGAGAGGGAGAATATCAAGTGTTGTACTAGGAGAATCATTAGGTTCAACACATGGTGAATCACTCAGTTTAGGAGGATCACCATGGCTATTATTGTGTAGGAACATAGAAGAGGGAAATAATAATTTCAACTCATTATGCAGTTCCTCATCAATTTTAGTTGTTTCCTCATCATCATCCAAGTTAACCATAATAGGAGGACGAATGATAATATCCACAGAAGTTTCTAGTTTCTATTGTGGTGAAGATATAGTTTCTATTTGTTCAAGTAAAAGATGGGGGTCATCATTTATTGCTCCTATCAAGTTTAGATTTTCATTTTCATTATTGTTATCATTATTCATATTTCAATAAATAGCATGATGTCTATTCCTATGATCTCTAGCATTACAATTTATTTTATTAGTATTTTTAAGTTGCATTTGTGTAGGGGTGGGTTTGTTAACCATATTTTCCTTTTCTTCTTGTGAGGGAAGAATGGAAGAAACCATAGAAGGTTGTTCAACTAATTTCTCTTTGGCTTTATAAATTTTCTTATGATGTGGATTATGACTTGCTTGGTTTTCTCTAGTTCTCTTGTAGGAAATAGGCAAGGGATTGTTCATGGGTGGGTGTTGGTTTGTTGGAAGGGTTTTAGAATCAACATTATTTTCTTTAGGTGGTAGAGGTTCAATCATGGTTGGAGAAATTTTTTTAAGAGATAGTTTGGCTATGCATTTTGTTTTGAATTTTTGATAGGATAGGAAAAGGAATTCTTCACGAGGTCTTATAGGTTCCATAGGTTCTCGCTAAAAATAATATAAGGAGAAATTCCCATGGGAAGATGGGGGTCTAAAGCCACTATGGTTCACTGTGAATATTTGATTGTTGAATGGAAACTTTAAGCACTTATGGAAAAAGGATGGGATTTCATTCATTGAGAAAAGCCATTTGTACCCTAATTTCATAGAAAATTGGTCTAAATTAGATATGATATAGAATGATACATTTTATTTCTTCGGTCCTATTTGTAAGGTGAGTGTGATTGAGCCCATTGTAAGATGAGAAAAACCATCATGCATTTTAATCCATGCTTTTGGTTTATCATATCTATCTTGAGAAATTTCATTCACATATAAAAGTTATTTTGTGATCACATTCTCTCCACAGATGGGATAAATTAAAATCCTAGGAGTAGGCTTGTTATTGATTCTACCAACTATGTAAAGAGGACCATATGGTGCATGTTTGATTGTTTCTTCTAATGAGAAAGTAAGTTTGTTGTTTACATGGCTTGATGTCAACCACTCTTATCATTGTATCAATAGGACTTTGGTCATTAGTATCCATAGGACTTTTATCATAATCATCTAAAGGACTTTGTTCATGATTGTTCAAATTCTCATCATTTGTGTCAACATTCATCACATCTGGCTTAGTTTCACTAGCCTTAACAAATGAAATATTATGGTTGGGCATGGGATTGGTAAAGATTTGAAAGTTTTTGTTGGGAGGAGCCACAAAATTATTAGCTTTGTAATTTACACCTCCAATTTGGATATGATTGGAATCAATGAGATCTTTCACAAGATGTTTAATATTATGAAATGTTTTGTATCATGTCCTTTCTGTTGGTGATAAGCACAATAGGCATTGTGTATAAAGTTTAGGGGTAATGGCTTGCTAGGGTCAAGGGGTCAAACGAGAGGTAAGGTAAGCATGATTTTGTTTAAGATTTGGATCATAATGATGTGAAGTGTGTTGGGTAAGGGAGTAAATTATCTTTGTAGTCCCCAAAGATATAAGGATAACTCTTCTTTATAGTAGATACTTGGGTATCAACTAGTTGGGTAGGCTGAGAGGTGGAATTTTCTTGAGGGAAACTTTTATTTTGTCTTCTAAAAGGTTGGTAAGTGTTTTGGTTTGAATCTTCAGTCTTTTTGGGATGGGTAGGGGTGGTTTTTGGCTCACTACTAGTTAGGGAATTCTAATAGTTTCAAAGGGCAGTGCATAAATGCATGAAAGAGGGGAATTTCATCATGATGAGCTTATCCCTTATATTAATTTTTAATATTTCTATGAACATCTTTTAAAGTTAGAAATCAATAATTTTCACACTAATTTGGGAATAAAGCAATTGGTATCGTGAAATAAAGTCAGTGACTTTTTCACCCCCATTTTTTTTACATCGCATCAAATCAACCAATGTCATTTCAGGGACCATGTGCACTTGGAAATGGTTAATAAATGACTCAATAAATTCATTGAATGAACAAATTGAGTTATTCGATAATGCATAAAACCAATCAAAGGCAATGTCTTTCAAGGATTAGGGAAAAAGTTTAGCCAAAAGTTTGTCTTCAAGGATAAAGTCACTACACAAAGCAGTAAAGGAATTAACATGATTACCAGGATCTCCCTCTCCTCCATATTTCCCAAATCTATTGATCTCTATACCTTGTGGCACTAGAGTTCTCAATATCTTCAAGGACAATGGATTGCTCTTGGCATAATATGAAGGTGTATCATTTTTATTTTGATTTATGGTGGAGACTTGGCATTGGATGGATGAAAGGCTTTATAAAAGGTGGTTAATGATAGGTTTGTTACTTGTAGTATGTGATAGAGATTAATATGGTGGTGGTATGTATGTTTTGGAAGGACTAATGAATGGATTGCTTATGGGAGGAGATATAAGATTAGGTGCTACATAAGTATAACACTAGTTGAAATGGTTGAGGTAGGAAGGATACTTTTAGTTGATTGTATTGATGTGGTCGTTTGAGGAATGGTATAGGTGGGAATTGAGGTTATGGTTGAAGAGTGAGGAGTTCTATTTCCTCCTTGGATTTACATATTGTTTGAAGCTTAAGCACCATTAGCGGTGGAAGGAATATGTTTTCCAAATATTTGAGCTATGTTACACACAACTCCTATTCCCTCATCACTTTCCATCATGCGGTGAAGTTTCTCTATGGCAGGTATAATAGTGTTTGAAATGTTTTTAGTACTTATGCTATCTTGTAAATGAGCTAAGTCTTTCATGCATTTTCATTATGTTTTCTTGAGGAATATGATCAATCATTGATTGGACACTCGAGAAAAGCACTTGTAGGTAAGGTAGGCATAGTAAAGAGGTGTCAAAGGTATGGTCCATACCTAGTGAACTAGTGCCAACACCAAAAAGTAAGAGAGCTTGATGACCCAAGATCCACAATGAGTGTCTTATCGTGTGATGCCATGATTCTCTCACTTTTTCTAACCATAGTATTAGTAGTGGAAACCAAGAAATACAACTCATACAAAGGGATCACACAAAGTGCAATGAACACAATATCCTATGCTTGCAATTACACTTGAAATGAAAGAAAATGAATAAAAAAATTATAGAAACTAAAATTAGAACAATTAAGACAACAAATAGAACACATAACAACAATTTTAGATCCTAAAAATTGGAGAATCAAAGTCAAAAGGGACTAAGATGCTAGGAAGGGTGTCTTGGTCCTCCTAGTGAGATTCTAAAGTTCCATAGGATGAAATTGACATCAAAAAGTAGAGAAAGAATTTTGAAGCAAAAATCCTAAGACTAAGATGCTAGGAAGGGTGATTTAATCATAGTAGAGGTTTTTTGTAGAAAAGCAGTGAATTATGGAATGTTAGTAGTGTTTACAGATTTCCTATGCAAGATACTAATGGTCAAAAATAGAAAAATGTGTAAATAATCACAAGAAAAAGTAACTAGAAACAAGCAATTGAATGTAATATGGAATGTATTTTTTTTCACTTTTGAATGCAATAAGAATGCAATGAAGATGTAGAACAATGCAATTTTCAATTTTTCAATGAAATGAAATGATGCAATAAAGTAAATATGAAACCTATATGCACTTTCACTAATGCAAGTATAAGAAACCCTAAATGCAATTTCACTAATGTAGAATGAAAGATATGCAAGATGCAATCTAGATCTAATTACTTTAATAGAATCCAAATTAGAAAAAAGAAAGTTGGGTTCACCAAAATGATGAATGGGAAAATGGATACCTAGAGATATCACACTTTTCCACTCAACCATTCACTAATGTCCTAGGAGTCCTAATTGGATTGACTAACAACCTCATGGGGTGACAATTCTCATTAGGAAGGACCTAGGAAGGGGTTCTTTAAGTTCTAAGGGGTTCACCACCAAGAAAATTCTTAGAAAAGGAAATTTTAGAAAACACAGCGTGATATATAATACCCCTCATGTTGTTGATACTCTTTGATATTCTTATGTGTTGATTTGGTACTTCATTTGTGATGGTGATTAGTTCACTGACTTGGTTGTGTGGATTCATAGTTTGGTTGGTTTACTGCACTTGACATTACTTAGGATGTTTGATGATACATTATGTGGGTATATTATTTGGTTGTGCTATGGTTTTCTTTTATATATATATATATATATATATATATATATATATATATATATATATATATATATATATGCGGATGATGTGATTCTATACTGCTATGGTTTTTGATGTGTTGCTAGTGAGTCATGGTGAAAAGATAGAGTGGCATCACTCACTTGTGAGTGCCTTGCTACCCCACGATTACCTTTCACGGTGTGTTTGCAATGGACATTTACATGCTACTTGACATTTGTTTGTATGTAGGAATTGCATGAACAAAGTCTCCATTCCACTTGCTTCGGCAAGACAAGGCAAGCATTAACTTAACCCAATAGGTATGCTATTGAAAAGGGAGTTGATAAGGAAGTGTCCCCATCCTGAGTCCGTCACTTCATTGTGAGTCTTTCAGTGTCGTGGCCTTGACCTTGTCTTTGTCTCAATATTGTTTTTGTTTACTTATTTTATTTGTGGATAGTTGTTATTTAATTTATCCTTATTTTATATGGGATAAATTAATGTCATCTTGTAGATATGATTAATTGTATGTAATTGTAATTTATTTAAATGTTGGATTTAAAATATTGTAAATTAAAAGATATTTAATTAATTAAAAGGATAGAGTAATTAATTTAAATAAATAATGTTTGTGATATTGTAATTGTCTTTTTTCAAAATATTAATGTTATAAAATCTAAGTGTAAATTGTGAAATAAGTGTGAGTTTTTAAAGCAAGAAAAAAGAACCAATTGATGGGTTGGATTTTTTTTTTTAAAAGGATCTTTATTTATTTTTCATTATTTTATTGTGAGAAAAGAGAAGTTTCTACACACACACAGGGATGGTTTTTGGTGGTGTCAGGAAAAGAAAAAAACAATAGGTTATTGTGCTTCTCTATAAAAATTGTTTTGGATGAAATAGATTATTGATCCATAAATTAGCTGAAAGAAGAAATTAGAGAAGAAACTGTAGAGGAAATTTTCTTTCAAAAGAGGAAGAAGGGTTGTCGTGCTAGTGGATTTGACATCAAATGAAGCACTCCAGGTTCTTTTAATATATATTTATTGTTTTGGTTTATTAATTCATTTGTTCTATAAGGGAAACAAAAATCATGTCTGTCATATTGAAAAATCAATACCTATGTTTTGAAAAAGGCTTTGTTGTTGAAAAATTGCTTGTGTTAAACCTTTAAATCCTATGTAGAAAACTATTGCAAAACCTTCTAATTTTCTTCAATAAATCTAGTTGTGAAATTCTTGTTTGAAATGAAAATAAATTCATTATGGGGATTGAAATAGTATGCCCAGCTTTATTTTGTGTTGGACAAAAACTGGACTGTGATTCTTTGTATTTATATTATTTATTTTTTATTTAGTGGGAAAATATATATACATATATACCTATATATATATAACTATATGCATATACATTTTCAAACTTTATATTCTGTCTCCTTGAAAAGAAATATATAAAAAAATATTTGCAAAGTTTTGTACTGTGCTTTTAAAAAAATAAAAATAAAATATAAAATAAAAATTTATATAGTATGGGGGGGGAGTGGTCGACTACCGTCGTACCACCCCCGACCCCTGGTGGTACTGCACAACAACCACATGTTGCTCACAACAGTCGATGGTTGTTGGGTGAAACCACAGGCTACACACAACAATCGATGGTTGTTGGGCACAACCATGTGGGTTGTAGCCTCCCCAATGGGAGGTATGCAGTACCATAGCTATGCAGGGTTTCACCTATTAAAATTTTATTTTTTAAAATTTTTGACCTTCTTTAATGTTTGTTGTTTTTTATTGATATATATATATATATATTATATATATATATATATATGTACATATATATATTAGCATATATGTATATATGTATATATATAGCTGTATAATTTTAGAGATTTAATATGGGTAATTTTATAATATGTTTTAAATGTGTAACTTTTAATATATATATATATATAGAAATGGTTATATATGTGGAAATTATGGAATAAAATTAGATAATGTTAAATTTGCAAGGTTATAGTGTAATTGAGTAAATTAGAACTAAATTATATGATTTGATTTAAGTTGAATATTCTCGAGTAAACTAATTTAATTATTTTCTTGGTGCAATTATTTTTGTAACAAGATATGTGTTTTTTTGGTGTTCAATTATAGCACATTTGTGTATGTGATTGTTTACTCTTGGAATTTTCATTGAGTTAATTATGGTTTTCTCTTAATTGGGATTTTGTATTGTGGGAAAACCTCTTGAATTAGTTTATCCTTTTGGAGGAACTTAAGTTGCTTGTTAGGGACTTCTAGAGGTGGGGAAATTGATGTTTTATATTTGATCTTTTAATTTTGATAGTTGTCCCTATTTTTGGATATAATTGTGACTTGAGTTTACACATGGGTTGTACCATTTTTATGGATATTATTTCATATGATTTTGGAAAGATGGTGTTGCCTTGCGAATGTTCCATTTGTGGTTTAGTGTTCTTGCTAGTACAATCCCTTGCTATTGGATTTTACGTTTTCAGTTCTAGGGAGAGTGGCTCTATGTGGGTGTTGGCACCCAAAGGGGCTGTCAGGATAACCCACATTAGAGTTAGAGTAATAAGTGATAACCTAATTAATTAATTAGGGGGTGGGTAGTAAAACATTAATAAGATAATTAAGGATGCCTCATCCACCTATTAGGTCTTTCATAGGCTAAAGGTGGGTCGAGAAGGTCGTGGTTGGCAAGATCGTTGCCTCGTCTTCATGAGAGGTTAACGGTTCCTCATGAGTTACCCTATGGAGCGGCACCTTGAGATAGGCAGTCAGGATAACAATAGATGGAGGCGACACCTTGTGTTAGGTTGTCTGGATAATCCATGCAAGGCCATATGATGAAACTCTCCTCTAGCGTTCCGTTTGAGTTGTTATTGAAATCCTCTGGAAGTGGTCTATTGTTATGTTTCAAAGATTTATTGTTGTTATGAGATATTTCTTTCTGTTCTCTTGCTTTACATGTCTAGAGTTAGTCTTGTGTTACTGTTTGGATGTGCTTGGTTGGGGATCCTTCCTTGTTTACTCCTAGCATGGGGGTGGTCGGGTGCAATGTGCTACGCACCCTGTTGAGTCCCCTTATGATGCAGTTGTACCATTCAGTGCAGGGTTTTGCAGATGTAGTTGATTCAGGATTCATATGTTACTAGATGTATATTTGTACTCCAGATGTATTTTATGTATTGATGTATCACTCCCACGTGCATTGGGAAGATTTATGATGTAATTTTGTATATGTGTTCATTGAGATGTACTATCAGATTGATGTAATGCATTATCATACCATGTAAATCATTCTTGAACTACCATTTGTAAATATTGTTAATGTTATGTTGTATCTGTGGAAATATGTACTTAATATCTTCATGATTAATTTATTGTATTTGTATGTATGGTTTTATATGGATTATTCTTATCATTTTTGGTTATCATGAATGAATGTTTAGATGATGATGTGTAAATGAATGAATTACGTAATTGGTAATTTAATGTTCCTACATTAACTTTGTTATGGGATAGTTTGGTAATGTCACCTCTTGTACCCCAAGGGACTTTGATGTGCAACTTGAAACGTTAGTTATGTTGGAATACTTTAAGTGCATTCCTTATGTTTTTTAAAAAGAAATTGTTGCATTTTTAGTTGTTCCTTTGGGGTTTGCACGATGGGGCATTACAACTTGGTATTAGAGCCAAGGTTGCTAACACTGGGTTCTCTGGGTAGTTTGTGTCCATTAGGAAACCTTTGTGTTAAATCTTGATCTTACATAACCCTTATTTTTGTGGAGGACTAAGATTCCCAAAATGACATATTACTCTTGTTCTTATTTTTCAAGGAAAATACAAAGTCTTCAGATCTTGGAACCTACTCTTTGAAAATATGTTAAAAAATGAGCCTGGGAGAGCTAAGACACCCAAAATGGTGTATTATTCCCATTCTAACTTTCTACAAACTTTGAATAGGATCTTGAGCTCTAAGGTCTACCATAGCTTCCCTTCCAATCTTAGGTTTTGAAAATTTTGAATATGGCTTGTAGGTGATTTTTTGTGAAGATAAAAAATTTGTAATGAAAATTTAAAACTTTTAAAACTTTCCACTCCAAGTGATATTTAATTCTACAACCTAGATTTGCAAACACAAATATGCAAGGAGGGAAAAACTTGTTGTTTGTTAGTGAGTTGGGGTTTGCCTTGGTCAAACCCCTTATTGGTAATTAAACCTTCAAATGAAATGGAAATAGTGAAGGAAATGGTGAATGAATAACATGCAATGCTACAACTCACCAAACCCTTGTGAATTCTAAATTTTTTTGTGGAATAGTTGCAATGGATATGGATCTTGAATGCTTGAAAGATAGGACTTAAATTGCTTGCTTGAATCAAAACCCTACATCACAAATGTTAGCACAAGAACACACATGATGTAAGAAAAATCTTTGATGTGATGCTTGAATATGAAAATGGCTTGAAATTCTTGATGAATCTTCTCTTGAATGCTCTTGTGAACTCAATTTGATAATATGAATGAATGAACCTTGTATTTATACTTATTTATGCTTACTATCCTAAAATTATATCACGCAAAGCTAACATATGAATTTATAAAATAAAGGAGGCTAAATCCTGCCAAAATTTGAAGTTAAATCTCAAAAATTATTGGAGGACTAAGACACCCTAGGTGGCATCTTAGTCCCAAGTCCTAAAAATTTGTGGCATAGAAACCAAAAAGGATCCTAATCCAGAGATGCCAAAATCAGGGTCCCAAGAGCCTTGGGGGATAATGATGCCCTAGGTGGCCTTTTAGTCCTGACCCAAAAAATTAGGGACATATCGATGGAATCATTAAATTATCATTTATGCATTGGAGAATGTTGGGATGAACTAGAAAAATATATAATTCATAGGGATTGTATGCACAAAATAGGACCAATTAAGCCATAGAGAAGCATAAATAAAGCAAGGTGAGCCCAAACATGTGTGAAAATGAAAGGGTATGCATTTTACTACACTACATGCATCTTCTATGGATATGTTCTCTTATTTTGATCCTTGTAATTTACCTCATAATTTGATGGGTAGAAAACCCTATATGAAGGTAAGTGGGAAGGGTTATATTTATATGGAAGAAGTGACTTTTAATGATGGACTTTGTGTCCCTTATTTTTCCACAAATGTCCTTTGTATTTATCAAATTACTCATGGGGGAGAAAGTAAATTTTTTGAGTTCAGTCTTGACAGAGTGTACATAAGGGACTTGGAGACTAGGGATGTTGTTTCTATCAAGATGGTTGATCATTTATCTTGTTTGTACTCCTTTTCACATTTTGCTTCAGAAGATGATAATGTTCCTTTGACTGCATCACATACTCCTTTGAGTGTGAAAAATGTTTGTGAGGATAAGTTTGGTCATCTAAACATTAGCATTCTAGAGACCAGTGTTAAGCTTTCTACTCCTCCATATCTGACTTCCTCAACCATCAATGCTTCTATTTAGCAAGATGACCATAGTTTTCATATCTTGCTTTGTGGGATGAATATTTGATAGGTATTTCTAACTTGTTTGTGGAGTCTCATATTGTAGATTTTGAGGACACACTTCAAGGGGTTTCTCTCCTATTTGATGATAGTTTTAGCATAAATTTTATACCATATTATTTCTCTTTGGAGATTGGAATTCATGAGTCTCCTCATTCACTTCATTTTTCATGTTTCTTAGTTAAATTTTTTCATGATTATGTTGTGACTTATTCAAGCTTGGAGATCCCTAATAAGTTTTCAGAGGCATACATGTTGAGACATAATTCTTCCTCATTTCAGTTGGATAGGGAGTTGCTTCTTCATCAGCATATGGATATGTTTCTTATTATGAGAAGATGTGTTTCTTGTAGACATTGGATCATCTTTTTTTTTTACGAATTCTCCATCAGTATTGAAGCTTCTTCATTATGGGGGAGATACCGTATCTCTCTATTTCCTTTTTATCGGGGTGTCATTGATTGTATATACATGATGGATGTAGTCCTTGGGGGTATCATTGAGTTCTTCGTGCATCATGTTTGTTTTGTTTTTTTTTCTCTCTCTTAGAGAGGAGGTTTTTCCCATTGGATTTTCTCATTTTCTCTGTGTTAGTGTGAAAAGGGTACTTTATCTAACTAGTTCATTGTTAGCTAGTTCTCCACTAAAGTCCTATTCACACTAGCTTAACTTTACATAGTGATAAGGTGGTTGAGCCTTTAATGACATGAGTTTTCACACCTCATATGATGCCAAAACTTGTCATATTTTGGTTGCATCCATCTCTCCCCTTGGCCTATATAACCAAGCCATTTCCTTTGTAATTCTCACTTCTCAAGCTAGATATAGTTTTGCATTCTTGAGATGAATATAGTTTATTCCTCCTCATATTTTTCAATAATTAGAATCTTGGTAGGCTAGTTAGCAAATCTCACATGGTATCAGATCCAAAATTGAGTTGTGGGTTAGCATTCCTTTAGGAAATCTAAGAGTGTAGAGTTTTTTTTCAATAGAACTGAGTATGCTCTTCTCTTGCATCCTTAGATGATCTAGAGAATTAGAAAGGTGTAAAAATATCAATTTTTTGGGGGGGTTCATGCATTGAATTGTCAGTTACAGATCTTTTGAAGCTTCCTGGAGAGATTTTGAGCTCACCATTGAGTTCAAAGCAGCTAAGACAGTCAGATTTGCCCCTTATTTCGCCTGAAATAGACATTAGAGGCTAGATCTACAACAATTTAAAGTGGGAGGTTTATTGCTAGATCTAACAAAGAACTACAATTTCATAGCACTTTGGGTCAAATTTGACTCTATAGCTTTCAAATAGTATCACATAGCTTTCAAACAGTATCAAACCATTTTCATTTCATCAATTTTGGGTAGAAAAAAATTTGTCAGCCACATACCCATCATATTGCCACTTTTTGGCCTATCATGATCCTGCACATACCGGAATGCTAAAACTATTTGTCAATTTTGGTTGAATTTGCATATAATTTTTATTTTTTTTCTAAATCTAAGCATTCAAAAAACTTAAATTCATACATTTCTAAAAAAACAATGCATATTTTTAGAAAAAAATATACAGTTTTTTGAAAAAATAATTGCTTCTTTTTATTAAATGTTTGATATCAATGTAACATTTTTTTAATGCATCCTTTTTTAAAAAGTTTGAAAAGGTTTCAAAAAAAAAATGTTAAAAAATTCTCAAAAAGGGAAAGTGGTACCTTAGTGACATATGCCACATAAATTTGTGGGTCCATAAGTCCCCACTCCCCCTTTATGGACTCAACCTTTTATAAAGGCTCTTAAAATCTTCACGTGGGTATGTGGGGGTGGATAAGGCCCCCCACATAATTATAATTTTTTTAATAGTTTTTTGATGTTTTTTATTTTTTAATATCTTTTTAACATTTTTACAATATTTAAAAAATATTATTTTTTGAATTCCACTGCAATTTTCTTTTTAAATATTTTTTAATATTTTTTATGTTGAAAATTAAATTAAAAATTAAAAAATTAAAATTCCACCCATCTTTTGATTGGCCCGAAATTTAATATTTTTTAATTTTTGATATTAAAAAATATCTCTAAAATTTGAAGTCTGTGCCGACATTTTTTTATGGTTTTTTAATATTTTTTTAATTAAAAAATATAAAAATTTCAAAATCATCAAATTTGGAGGTAATTTTGGTGGATAACTAAACCAACGGATTGCTAAATTTATCTAGTGAAGTGCTACATTTGGTGGAGTTTTAAACTAGCTAGTGGACATCTATATTTGGTAGACCACTTACTTTGGCGGTAGTTCTGCTAAATTTGGCAAGATTTCTTTGAAGAGTTTTTACCCAATCTTCGTTGATGAGTTGATTTTTGAAGGTCAACTTTGAAAGCTAATAACTCAAGCTCCTTACCTCCAAATTCATTTCATTTTTTTTATTTGGGCTACTTTTTCATGCTCTACACATTGGTGAAGATAGTTTTAGATTTTGGTGCATAGATTTTTCAAAAAATTCTGATTCTTAGGGACAACTCCTCATCGTTCTCATTTTGCAAACTTCAAAGTTGCATAACTTTTGCATACGACCTTGGATCTAGTTGATTATTTTTTTTGAAAGGGCATGATTTTTTGTGTACTTCACATTTATGCTATTTATTTTGTATGAAATTGTACCAAATGTATACTTTCAACACATGCTCATTTCTTGAGGAATTGTAAAAGTATTACAATCCAAAAATATGTAACTGCACAAAATATAAAGTGCCAAATCATTTTTCTCTAGGGGGTTCCTTGATTGAGTAAAGAAGGGAGGTGTCTTGTTGTCTTTGTGCCTGAACCTCTCTCATAATTTGTGCTCTATTTTTCCTTCACTATGGGTACATTTGAATGTCCATTGCTCACACCCTACAACTACAACACATGGCATCAAAATGCATGGAATGCCTTAATGCAACTAGGATATACACCTTATGTTGAGAAGAAGTTAATTCAACTCACAAATGATAAGGAAAAACTACTATGGATGTTTGAACATACAAAAGCTCTTGGTTTTCTAAGGATTTTTGTTTCTCTTGATATAATATTTCAGATTGAAGCATGTAAAGATTCACATGATGCATGGGACAAATTAAAAACTCTTTACGATACAACTAATGAAGTTCATGGTTATCAAATTGATAACGAACTAATGGGTCTTGATCTGAAGTCTTTTGATAACATCCAAGATTATGTAACAAAGGTCAATGGCCTTAAAGCACAATGTATATCATGTGGTTTAGAGAAGAAAGAAATTCAACTTGTCTATAACACTCTAAATAAGCTTGAACCTAAATTTGTAGCTTTTGTTTCTAGCTTTCATACTCATAGGTTGACAATGGGATCCACATTTACTACACCTTCTTTTTCTTCATTTTATTAAATGTTAATACAAGAACAAGGTAAGATTCTTTCAATGGGTCTTCTCAAGCATTCACATTCACAAGATTTGATGGCTAGTCAACCAAAGGGTTAGAAAGCATTGAGGAAACCTGACAACAAAAAAAAGTAATTCAAGAAGAATTGACAAAGAGATCAAGCACAATCATCTTCAACAACAAAATTTTACTCCAACTCCTCCTCGTCAAAGGGGAATTTTCAAAAGAAGGAAAGGCCAAATTGTAGCTATTGCAAGAAATCTAGTCATGAGGAACATTATTGTCATAAGAAGTAGATCGATAAGTTAAAGAATCTTGTCAAAAAGAGCATTAATCTACATTCTTTTGGTGCTCAACAATCCTCTACTCCTTCAAAATTAGGTAAAGGGAAAGCACATGCACTTGTTTCTATTACTAATTCTTCAAAAGAATGGATTCTTGACTTGGGTGCATCACATCACATGGTTTCTATTAAAGAATAGTTTTCTTTGTTGGAGCATTGTTCTGTGCCCCACATTCTCATTGGGGATGATTCTCCAATGGATGTAATTGGGAAGGTTTCAATTGATACTAGAAATGGTACATTTGAGGATGTCCTCTACGTAACTGATGTTTCAACCAACCTTCTCTCCATCTACCAAATCACTTAGAATGGTAGAAAGGTTGAATTCACTCCAGATTTTGTCAGCATCAGGAATCTTGAAAATAATGCACTCCTTGCAGTTGGTAAGGCCAATCATGAGTCTCGCTTCCATTATTTCTCTCATTTTGTACTTGATTCACATTCAATTGCATTTCTCGCCCATTCAAATGCTATGATCAAACTATAGCATGAGTGGTTTGGCCATCTCAACGATCGCTATCTTCAACAACTCAACAAATAGAATATGGTCATGAGTTTTCCTCAAATCAATTTTTTAGATGGTGTATGTCTAGGTTGTTCCTTGGGAAAACATCTTAAGGAGAATTTTGACAAAGGGAAGGCTTGGAGGGCTTTAGATGTCCTTGAATTGGTTCATAGTGACTTGGCGGGTCCTTTTCCATCATTATCTTTTAGTAAGGCTCACTATTTTCTCACCTTCATTTATGACTATTCTAGATACACATGGGTCTACTTTCTTCTACACAAAGGAGAAGTCTTTAATAGATTTCAAGAGTTTAAGGCTCATGTTGAGAAGTAATCTGGAAAGTATGTCAAAATTCTCTACACTGATAATGGAAAAGAATATGTGAACCATCGATTTGAGCAATTATATACTCTTGAGGGGATTGATCTTCAACATATTGTTTCCTACACACCACAAAAAAATGGTGTAGTTGAGAGGAAAAATAGGTCCCTAAAAGAGATGGTTGGTTGCATGATCCACGCTCACTCTCTTGCACTTGCATATTGGGTTGAATCTATCAACTGTGCTGCTCACATCCAAAATATAGTTCCATATAAGGCATTAAAGGAAATCACTCCCTTTGAAGCTTGGTGTGGAAGGAAACCTGTTGTGGGTCACTTTGGATTTTTTGGTTTCCCAGCATGGGCACATATTCCTTCAGAGAAGTGTAAGGCCTTGGAACCTTAGATTCGGCCTTATATCTTTGTTGGTTACCCTGATGGTGTAAAAGGATATCAGCTAATGGATCCTATCACACATGAACTCTTCATAGAGTGTAGTGTGCATTTTGAGGAAAGCACTTCTAGCTCATCCTCTACTCTCCCTTCCTTCATAGTGGATTTTGAGGATTTGACATTGAGGATTTCCCTCAAGCTTCCTCGAGTCATCAAGTTGATCATGAGATTTCATCATCTTTAGAGTGTTCAAAATCTCCTCCTTCATCCCCTACCATGCCTCATTAGACTCACCAAACACTTGATTATGTAGGAAATCTTGTTGGGGATCCTTCAAATATTAGAACTCGATCACAACATCACAATATTCCACATTCCTACATCACCATAGCTTTATATCCATAATCATTTCGTGAAGCTTCTAGTATTGTTGAGTGGGATTTTGCAATGGAGGAAGATTACAACTCTTTAATGTGGAATAAAACATGGGATCTTGTTCCACTTCCTAAGGGAAGGAAAGTGGTTCAATCTAAGTGGATCTATTGAACCAAATTTGTAGTAGATGGCTCAGTTGAAAAGTATAAAGCATGACTTGTGGCCAAAGGTTTCTCTCAAGTACTAGGTATTGACTACATTGAGACAATTGTCCCCATTGCCAAAATGAACTCCATTCACTTTCTACTTGCTATTTTTGTAGCTCATGGTTGGGTTGTACATCAAATGGATGTGAAGAATGTATTTATTCATGGAGATCTACATGAAGAACTTTACATGGATCAAGCACAAGGATTCATTCAAGATTCTTCATTGGTTTGTAAATTAAGGAAGTCTCTCTATGGCCTCAAATAGGCTCCATGATCTTGGTATGCCAAAGTGAACTCCTTTCTTCTCTCCATTGGGTTCTCTAGATGTCACTATGATCCAAATTTCTACATCTTGAAATAGGAGGATGCTCTTCTCTTTTAGGCTCTCTATGTTGATGACTTGATTATCACTGGGATCATTTTATCCATCATCACAACTATGAAGAATGCTTTGCATGACATATTTTCCATGACTATCCCTGGTCTCTTGCACTACTTTCTTAGTATCAAGATCACACAGACCTCTTTTGGGATCTCACTTGCACAACCCAAGTATACTCTTGATCTTTTCTCAAGTTTTGATATGGTTGGTTGTAAGCCTGCACCAACTCCCTTTCTATCTAGAGTTAAGCTTGACACAAAATGTTCCACACCACTAGTTGATGCTACTTTGTATCATCAACTTGTTGGTAGCCTCATCTACTTGAATCATACCCATCCTAGAATTTCCTTTGCAGTTGGCATTGTTTTGCACATCATGATGGAACCACATGAGCTTCATTGGAAAGTTTCCAAATGCATCTTGCACTACATCCAAGGAACTCATCATTATGGGATTCACTGTGCAGCAGGAACAAGTTTAGACTTATTGGGATACACAGATTCTAATTCGGCTGGTGATATTGATGATCACAAGTCAACATTCGGCTATAGTTTTCACTATGGTTCTGGCCCCATTTGTTGGTTGAGCAAGAAGCAACATGCCATTGCTCTTTCTTCAACTGATGTTGAGTATAGGGGGCTATGTTGATGTTGCCACTAAGGCTATTTGGATTCAAAATATGCTCACTAAACTTGGTATCACCTTTCAGAAACCATCAGTCATCTATTGTGACAACCAAAGTGCCATCTAGATCTTGAAGAACCTAGTCCATCATCAACACACCAAACACATTGAGATCCATATGCATTTTCTTTGAGAGTTGATTCAAGAGAAGGTCATTGATTTGCAATATTGTCCTATAAAAAATCAAGTTGTAGATATATTAACAAAACCCTTCACTGAGAGAAAGTATGTTCATCTTTGGTCTCTCTTAGGGGTAAGGAACATCTCTTCTAGGGGGGTCACTTAGACCTTCTTCATTCACCCTCTCATGGGAAGGAGTTTTTTCCCACTAGGTTTTCTCCTTCTTTATCATTGAGAGGTTATTATGTACATGGGTACCTCATCAGGCCTAGTCATCGAGACCCATTATGCATATTTACATTGTAAACTTCACCCTAAGTTTCGCTTAAGGGGGGTTGTTAGTGTGAAAGGGGTACTTTATCTAACTAGTTCATTCTTAGCTAGTTCTCCTCTAAAGTCCTTTTCAAACTAGCTTAACTTTACATAGGGATAAGGTGGTAGAGCCTTTAATGACATGAGTTGTCACACCTCATAGGATACCAACACTTATCATAATTTTGTTTCATCCATCTCTCTCTGTGGCCTATATAACCAAGGAATTTCCTTTATAATTCTCACTTCTCATGTTGAATATAGGTTTGCATTCTTGAGAGGAATATAGTTTATTCCTCCTCATATTTTTGGTTTTTCTTTCCTTCAGTCATTAGATTCCTGGTAGGCTAGTTAGCAAATCTCACACTCTATTTGTGAGAGATTGATTGCATTTGCATTTTCATTGTAAATGGGTACCTAAAATGGCCTAGTAGTTGAGACCCATCTTCATCTTCATCCTTTCATAGTTTGCATAATAATTTTCTTTCATAAGTTGTAATTAAAGGGGATTGTTGGTGTGAGTAAATTTCTTGTACCTAGCTAATTCATTCACTAGGTAATTAGGGGACATTTTCACATGTTAAGTTTACTTAGGATATAAGATTCTTTCTAGAAGTCTTAGTTAGCTTTTCTAGATTTTATCTTGTCTAGCTAGTAATGCTTGATTCCTAGGTAGTTAGTTTGTTAGTTGTCTCATGTAATAGGATTAAGACACTTATCATGAACTTGTCTAATCTTGTCTCTCTACCTTTCCTTTATAAGAAAGGAATCTCATGTACATTTGTATATTCAACCAATATTCAATCTTGCATTGTTGAAGCAAGATTTCTTGTCATTCTCTCTCTTGTGGAAGATATTTTGGTCTAGCAACTATTCCTAGGGGTGTTGGGGAATCACTATTAACTCCCATAATGAAGAGCTTTGGTCCTATAGAAAACAACAAAAAAGCTAACGAAATAATCCAAATAGAATTTCCTCAAAAATGAATATCTTAAGAAGTTAAAAATTCATCAAGAAAAGTCTTGGTCAACAAAATTCTTTTATTGAACCATTGTTTTTTAGAAATCATATGTAATAATACTAATTATATTATTTTCCATCAAAAATTTCCATATAAAAAATATAGGGTCAATTCCCAAAGACACCAAAGTATAAAGATTGTATAGGAGTGAATTTACACCCCTTGTGTAAATTCCCCTTTTGCATACCCTCACCTTAGAAAATCAAATCCAAAGGAAAAATTCCACATCACCCACCTACCTTTGTCCTACTTAGTGTTATTACTATGTGTCAGTGAGAGAATATTTGTTAGGGATGCGAGCACAGTGTACATATGTCTTTGTGGCATGTTGTTGTCCCTGATAGATTCTCACATTTGAAGTTGACAGAGGTATTACACTCCTCATTGGGGATGAATTGTAATGTCCCTTTTTGATCAATCAACTTGAAAATGGCTTATTCTTTCTCATCCCACCTTCAAAGAACAATATTCACTATCACTTCATCCTCTTAGAATTTTTCATTCAAATCCTTCACATTCTTAAGTAGATTATTTGCATTATAGCACTCCATTGTGAGCAGTGTAGAAGCATTGACACTCCATCAACTCCACATTGTACGTGTGAGGCTACCACAGAAGTTTTGAGCATGGAGTCTGGCGAGACCTCCCTTCACCATAGTTGTGGTCGTGGTGACTTTTACAATTTTTTTGCTTGCATTCTCCCTTCATTGGCCTTGAGAGCCTTTGGGTGGAGGTGGTAACACTTCATTCCTCTCCTTTGTGATTTGAAAGAGTAGCATTTTTCATTTGTAGTGTTTGATGAAATTCTTTGAATATCCTTTATCATATTTTTCTACTTTGTTGCTTTTTGGCTATTTGTGGAGTTGGAAACACCAAAGTGGGCATCTGACTAAGGAAGCCCCCTATATAGCCCAACAATTTTCCCCTTCTTTTTTGTGTGTAGGTGAATGTGTGCATGGAGCTAGTTGGCAAACATTTTCTTTCATGAGATAATCTTCATCACCCTAGATTGTATTTACTTACTTTATCATCTTTGTGTTTATTTCATATACTTTATCATTCTATTTACTTCATTAAAATCAACTAGCTAGAATGTTAAGTAGGTTTTTGTTAGTTTCCTTGTTCTACTTTACATTTTTTGGTCATATGGATTCCAGCACACCAGAGAGATGCTAGCATGTTGTGTTGTCATCCCAAACCCAAACTGCTATCCTTGGATAGAGAGTTGTCTGAGGTACAATTTGGACTCTAGAAAATAGCTCGTCTAGCCCCAAATAGAATTCCAGATCTATAGAGTCACATAAGTACTTCCTAGTGCTCTTCATTCTTGATCCTCACCCTAAAAAATCCCTTTAGATTGAGTTAAGTTAGGGAAGCCCTCCACTCTTAGCTCACTGTGACCTGGACCCTTGACATGGTTGGCCCCCCTCTCTTACATTTTTGGTGAACCTGACGTGAACCATTTTGGTTATGTTTAGTAGTGCTGAAGGGTCCTTTCCTCATATTATAGAATAATTCTAGGTGTGAATTTTGTGAGGCATTTCACCTTACAACTCAACCTATGACACCTAGTAGGCTTAGTTGGAAGGTTTCGTAAGCATTACAGAATGAAGCCTTAGTTAGGTCACTATCCAATTGTGATCCTTTGGGGGGATTTGTGAGAGTATTACTTAGTGTATGTGATGGATACCTTCTTGAATTTTTCTATCCCATATGCACAACCTACGAATAGTGATCTGGGTGTAACCTTCACCTTGTAGGACCTGTCGATGGGTTTTAATAGAGAATTGTCTCCTTTGTACAACCTTGTGTAAATCAATGGAAACACTATAATAGGTGTTCTTTTTTATCCAAAATCCTAGGACCTCTTGTACTAGACCTATGAGAAGTACAAAAATGGGTGCTTAATGCCTAGAGTGAGGTACCCTCCATCACCTTATGTTGTTTCACATAGGGCATGTTTAAAAGTTGATAGTGATGCCACCATGGTGCGTAGAAGCAGAGAAGAGAAGCACTCTCAAGGTTCCTCTTCCTCCTATTTTTCTATCCAACCTGATGCTTCCTCTTGCTCTATTGTGGTGTCATCATATTATGATCCAAATTCGCAAGAGAACCCTATGGTGCCCACTTGGCGAAAGCCCCAATGCCCTACATTTGAACTTCTTGTTCTACTCATGCAACCTAGGCCTATTCGATATGGTAGAAGGTAGCTTCCCCATAGGGACTCCTCTATGTCACAATCTTTGTAGCTTCCCATTGCTCCTAATCTTAAAGCAATGAATGGGAAGAGGCCTACTATTGAGGCACTAGAGAAAACTCCCCCTATTGTTTCTCAATCTCTCCCCCTGCTCCCATTCAAGAGTCTATCCCTTTGTTAGAAATAGTTGTGATGGACACTCCTATGGTTGAGCAGGATCCTTTTTTCCCTTCATAGCTACTAGCCTCTAGCTTAAAGAGTCATAAAAACCACCTTGCATGCAAATGCAAGCACTGGAGGAAGGCTCTAGCAGCTAAGTAGGCTTCTTTGAAGAGTAAGGAAGAGTTGACCGCCCCTATTTTAGGGCCTTCAGATGTGTCCTCTCTCCTCCCCTCTGCTTCCGTTCAATTGAATTTGGTCCTACTTTTAGCTCCTATTGTGAGCATGGGTGCACCTAATCCTAAAAAATGTGTAGGTGTTTATCACCCCTTTGGTCAAGCCACCTCTTTTGATGTCCCTCTAAGACATCTCACCATTCTCTAAACTCGTCGACATGTTGAATACCTTGGTGGTGTTCTTCGTAGTTTTCTCCTCCTCTTTCATGCCTCTCACCTTGTTTATGGTGAGTTCACATCCTTCGGTGAAGGAGAAAGTGGAGGTTGGCCATTCTATCAATGGAGGGTGTAAGAGGAGAACACCTTCAAAGGGTGGTCCTACACTAGCTTGTTCCATCCTAGTGAAAGACAAAGTTCCAGCATCCCCCGAGTTTGTCACTATTCTCGAGTCATTTGGTGATCTAAGAAGTGAATCTTGGGTGCCATCCTCCTCATCCATTGAGGTATCACATGGAACTTCCATAAATTTCATGTTCAACTCTTTGGATGAGGTCCTAGCCTTGTCAGCAATCTTCACAAAACTATTGACCATCGCTCCACAAGAGTCTAGTGGAGAAGACCTTATGGGGCCTTCTTCATTAGCCTTTCTTGTGAGAGGGTCGAAGGAACCTTCCCTTAATGTTCCACCATTACATGCCCATCCTCCTTTCCCTTATAATGATCTAGATTGAGAAGAAGATGACCTCTTGGTCGATGAGTGTTAGGGCGAGGCCTCTTCTTTATCTTTAGATAAGATGTGTGTTTTTTGTGATGTGTTCTCCCCATGCTTGTGTTATTTGTTCCTAGATGACCCTTGTCACCCTTGTAGGTGGTTGGATATAGGACTGATTATGTGTTGTAAACTTCCTTTATTTTATCCATCATTCTTCCTCTATTATGTGTATTGATTTTTGGAAAATTTGGGATGATGCAAAGTGTTGGGGGCATTTAGGCTTCGCTTCCACATTGACCCAATTTTTTGGATATACTTTTTCTTCTCATGCATTCTTCACATGGTATGATATAGTAGGGGGTTGATGACAGCTCATTTCTACTATTACTATACTTGTATATATTTATGAGTAGCTCTAACCTTGAAATATCAAATCACCCCTATGTCCCTTGTTTGTGATGTTGCTATTTCTCTTTTTCTCTTTTTTATTTCTATCTTCTTTGCTTGAGTTTTCCCTCGTATGTGTGACAATGTTATTTTCACAATGTTTCAATTTTTAGAAAATGCATTCATTGCTAACAAATCCTTTCTCAAAAAAACTTGCAAACTTTCTTCAAAGATCACATTCTCAACTTGGACCCCTAGTGGAGCATGTTTCATTCATCATGGGTTTTCAAAGAAAGAACTTGAAGAACTTTCCTCCAAGGAGGGAGAAAAATTTCCTATGGGAGAAGCCTCAACCTTCCCCTCGTGAGGGGTATTTTTCATCTTTTTGAATTCCTTGATGAAGTGAACATCTTTCGAAAGGATTCCTTGATGTTGAATAATTTTTTGAAAATGATATCTTACACTTTCAAAAAACATGTCCCTCTAGTGGACCCCTCTTCTTTTGAAGGATTTTCTAGGGATCCCTTTGAAAGCCTTTCAATTTGTTGACTGTCTACATGATTGTCTACCTTTTTACCTACATGGATTCTCTTCATTTTCTAGCATGTTTTATCTATAGATTAACATATTGCTTTGTAGGTGTGCCTATGAAGCCACTTTCTAGTCTGAATCTACAAAATCCCCTTACATTGGGCTTCCTTCATGAGAGAGTACTTGGGGAAATGCCTTCTTGTAAATCTATGAGCTTGTAAGGCACTTACATCTTGTAGGATTTTTCCATCATTGGTCTAAGGGCCTTTAGTGTACTTTTTGCAACTTCATACTTCTAAAGGGCTATGTATTCCTTTTGTTTGAAAATCCTCAAGAGAGAGTACTTGTGGAGTCCTTTTCCTGCCCTACGTTTTCAAGTTCACCAGATCATGGTTTGGTTCCTCGATGGTTCATGTATATGTTTCTAACTCTTCAATCTACTTTACCGAACACTCATTGATATTCTGCTCACTAAAGTGGGGGAAAAATGTATAGGAGCTAATTTTCACCCCTTGTGTAAATTCCCCTTTTGCATACACTCAACTTAGAAAATCAAATTCAAAGGAAAAATTCCACATGACCCACCTAACTTCCTCCCACTTGGTGTTTGTCATATGTGTTAGTGAAAGAATATTTGTTAGGGATGTTAGCACGGTGCATGGACATCTATGTGGCATGTTGCCATCCCTGACACACTCCAACATTTGAAGTTGGCAAAGGCATTACACTCCTCATTGGGGATGAATTGTAACATCCCTCTTCGACCAACTAACCCGAAAATGGATTATTCCTTCTCATCCCACCTTCAAAAGAACAATATTCACTCACTGCATCCTCTTAGAACTTTTCATTCAACTCCTTCACATTCTCAAGTAGATTCTCAACATTTTAGCACTCCATTGCGAGCATTGTAGTAGCATTGACAATCCATCAGCTCCACATTGGACGTGTGAGGCTACCACAAAATTTGTGATCTTGGAGTCTTGCAAGACCTCCCTTCAGCATAGTTGCAATGTAAGGAAAGCTTAGGTGCAGAACAAACTCTCCTAACGCCAAAACCTCAAGGAAGAATGTAGATAGGACTTAAAAATTTTCAATTACAATTCAATTAAGATACTCATGGAAAGAATAACAGAAAGGAGAAATGAAGACATACACAATTGGACACCAGATTTACGTGGGAAAACCCTTACAGGAGAAAAACCCACCACACCAAGAAAATCCTCTTTGTATTACAAGAAATAAAATTACATATATAGAGATAAACTTCACTTTCTGATGTCAATTTTTACAGTAGCACATTTATTCATCAATATTGTATATAATAGCTCTTAGAAACATCCAATGAATTCACTCAAATCAATCCGTGTTCAATCGAGAAACACTTCGTTATCTCACTCTGCTCATTATCATCTGCCATTGCCTAAGAGTAATCCATTCTCTCACAGTCTATTCGTTTCCCTCACAGGAACGGTCGCAACAGTACAACTGCCAATAGTTCTTCTGCTTCGCTCATTCATTCAGAACACACCATGTAGGACAATCATTCGATCAAAGAAGTTCAAATAGAATCACACGTCAATGAGACACTAGGTCGTGTCTCCCCAATGCCACAATGCCCAACTGTTGTTATTGGCAAGAGTCATATCAAGTTCAAACCTATCGCCCAGACTCACTCTGTCGCTAAGACATCACATTGATATCCATTGTAGAACCATCGACAAGGCCATCATTGTCACTAAGACTTCACATCGATGTTCAACTCGTGTAGCTCTATCAACAAGACCATCACTATCGGTGAGACATCATATTAAATACAGAATATTCAGAGATACCAATGCTATCGACAAGAGGTCATATCAAATGCACCAGCCTGTCGGCGAGACCACATCCATCGGCAAGAGTTCTTACCGAATGCAAACATGACCAAGTATCATCGTCCAGAGTCACACCAATGTCATCGACAGTTCATGTCACCCCAACTAGTCTATTGACAAGAGAAAAACCATGGGAAAGAGGTTATACTGAAGCTCAACACATGGATATCCATCGGTAGTTCATAAACAAATCCGTTGGCGAGACTAGCACTCTAGGAAAGAGTTCATACCGACTGCAAACCTATTAGCCAAAAGTCTCCCCGATGACATTCGTCACCAATGTGTAAAACCTCGGTGAGACATACTCTATCAGAATGAGTCACTTTAAAGCTTCACGTCTCTCCCTGATAGCCAACTGGAACCAACCTAACAACAAGAGATCTGCCACGATGGAATGACATGGGAAACTGATAGCAATATACATGTCTTGCTGATGACTCCTATCAGCAAGACAGAACCAAATTCTCAGTGACTTTAAACTTTTGAAGACAATTGCTAGTCGATAAGACTTCCAGAGGGTCTCACCGATTTTTCTCTTTCAATAGTTTCATGTTAGTAAGCTTGAGGCATGTTTTCCAACATGCAACAGTGGTGACTTTTCCAATTTTGTTGTTTGCATTCTCCCTTCATTGTCCTTGAGAGCCTTTGGGTGTAGGTGGTAATGCTTCATTCTTCTACTTTTGTGATCTAGTAGAGTAGCATGTGTCTTTTGTAGTGTTCATTGCACTTATTTCAATCTTCTTGATCACATTTTTCTACTTTTTTTCTTTTTAGTTGTTTGTGGAGGTGGAAACACTAAAGCAGGGGTCTGACTAAGGCCGACCCCTATATAGTCCCAAAAATTTCCCCCTTCTCTTTTGTGTGTAGGTGAACATGTGCATGGAGCTAGCTAGAGAACATGCACTCCTATGAGATAATCTTCATCACCCTAGCTTTTATTTACTTGCTTTGTCATCTCTATCTTTATTTCTCATACTTCATCATTCTATTTACTTCTTTAAAATCAACTAGCTAGACTATTAAGTAGGTTTTTGGTAGTTTCCCTACTTTACTTTGTGTTTTTTTTCGTATGGATGACAACACATCAAAGAGATTCCAACGCACCACATTGTCATCCCAGACCCATGTTGTCATCCTCAAACAAAGAGCTATCTCAAGTATAGTTTGGACTCCAAAAACTTGCTCACCTAGCCCCAAACAAATTTTTGGATCTATAGAGTGACATAAGTACTTCCTAGTGCTTTTCATTCTCAATCCTCACCCCAAAAGACCCCTTTAGAGTGTAGTAAGTTAGGAAAACCCTCTTCTCTCAACTTTTCATGACCTAGAGCCTTGACGTGGTTGGTCCCCCTCTCTTATAGAGATAGAAGTATGACATCCCTAATTGACCTAAAATTTAGGAAAATAATTTGCATGAACAAGAGAGGGATTCACAATATGCCACAACTAATTCTTAATATCTTTAAAATAATGACATAAAAATGATTATCCACACACTTCTCATTAAGCACACAAAAACACATTTAGAAGAACTTTAAAGTTCTATTTTTATTTTATTTTCCTAAGAAAGACACTTTTTCAAATAAAAGCTAAAGGAATAAATTAAATTTAGGCCAACAAGACTTAGTTGTTTTTTTTTCCACTAGAAAAACTATTTTTACTCATTTTTTTAATTCCAAAATATAATATCCATGATAAATGAATATATTTTCTATGTAGATTATATCCCAAAATAAGAGCAATAGTTTTCTCTATAGAAAAACATAACCAGTTTTCTAAATTAGCAGATATCAAGAAACGAATCTGAGCATCTCCTCCAAATCACTGAAAAATAATCCTATAAATGAAAATTTTTAGAATCCCCCACTAAGAAAGAAGATTTAAAATTTTGACAAATTAGACAACCTAGCACACAATAAAAATTCATACAAAAGGGAACACTTGGGGAAAGAATATGATAATCAAGGTGTGATAATCCCACTAATATATCAAAAATAGAGCATTATTCCTTGAAGTATAATATAGACTAGGCCCTATTTAAAAATTTAATCGTTATGCCCCTCCTTTATACAATATCACAACTATATGACATTGTACCAAAGAATAATAAAAAGTAGGATGAAATGGAAATTGAGTGGAAATTTTTCCTAGTCACTTTAGAAGATTAGGGATGTTGATGGATATGATTTCGCCTGAAGAGAACTCTTATAAAAATTGAACCCATGAGATCTCTTGAAAAGATAAAATAACATGAAAAGATGTGTCATGATTGATAAAATATTATTTGAGGGATTAGACATATATTAATGATGCTGCATGAATGATTGGAAAATATGATTCTAGATTGTATGGTTGTACATCATCGATGATGATATCTAGAAGGGATTTAATGTATTTGTAATGACACTATATTTTGTAGGAGGATGAATGAATGAAAGATAAATTGGTAATGGTAAAAATGGATGAAGGATAAATTTTTCCAAAGTAACTTAATTTAGAATGAGGATCCTATTGTTTACTATAACACTACTATTATGAACCACAAGACAATTTATTATGATGATAGTGTGTCATGTGCATATGAAATAACATAAATACTAAGATGTAAATGGCATAGTAAGTGTAGCATTGAAAATTGTCACCCTTGAAAATTTCACATTATTTTTAGCTCCCACTTATGTTCTTAGACCTTATTATACATTTAATTACTCACTTTACACATATCTTCAGAAAATAAAACAAAATGAAATAAGAAGAAGCATTCAATATTTTCTCCTAAAACATTAGGCCCCAAAAATAATGGATCTAGTCTAAGGCACACTGCACCCTAGACCACCAATTTTTAGCTCCAATTCAAGAGTATGTTGATATTGGTAATTTATTATTTGAATGCCCAATTTTATTTTTCAGCCATAGATATTTGATTTTTAGGAAATTATAATAATTGTATATAAAAAGAAGGTATTCTCACCATTTTACTCCTAGCATTTTAATTGAGAAAATTAAACATCCTAATATCAATCAAGAGAAAAATTATCAAAATTATTACAACATTTCATCATTTGAGGATCATGTTGTGTGTTATGTAAGCCCTCTTCATGTTGGAATGGATTTTTTTGTGTACTAACACTTGTCAGAAAATAGGTCAATGAGGAAGGTCACGATGATAGTCATGCATACAAGAGAGGTAAGGTGGTGGAAATCTCATCTCTGGACACTACAATGGATACTCAATCTATTAAGAAAGGACACTATATTTTGTGGAGAAGCTCCATTTTCTAGTTAAGGGTTGGAAGGTTATTATTGGTTTCAAGTTTCTGGGAAACCTGTAGGTGTTTTTTCATCCCTTGTTGGTCTTTGGTCTATGTGTTGTCTCTATTTCCTTTTGTTGGTCAGACTATTTAAGTTTAAGTTTTTTCTTTATTTTTCAAGTATTTTCACTTCTTGTGAGCTCCTCGTTGGCCTTGATGTTCATTTTGTAATGGGTGTTATCCCTTCGAGTCTTAATCTAATAAAAAAACTTATAAGTTTTTTAATCAATTCAAGTCAAGAAAAAATTGATCCTTGAAGGTGATTAGTACAAATTCAGTCTATCAAGGAGATTAGATCTAAGTGGTAAGTGGAAATAAGTTGTCAATTCATTACTTTTTTATCACTAGCCTCTATCCAACAAAGGATATCCTCTCTTTTTATAACATAACTTTCCATTATGGAAGTAGAAATACCAACATGGGGTTTGACTTATCCAAACCCCTATATTGCACAAACCTCTTACTCTTTTAATATGTGTAGGCATTATATCTTAAGTGAGTTGAAGGAATATTGAAGAATTTTTATTCATTCATGCATTAACACCCAATAATTTGGAGGAATATTGAGGACTATTTATATATTCTTTGATATCCTATAAGTTGTCAACTCAACAATTGAAGAAGTTTCAACAACTCTCGAAGAATAAAATCTGAAAACTACTAAGCTTAGGCTCATAAAATTAGATCTTAAAAATAAGGAGCTTAGTTTAGGGTGCATTGTGCCCTATAATGGCTATTTCATCCTCAAATTTCTATTATAGGTGGACAATATTCTACTGTTTTAGATCTACCTTCATTTTTTGTTAATTCAACTTTTCTAGTACAAAAAGTTTGAATTTTTTAGATTAGTTTTTGTATTCAAATTAATCCAAGTAATCCACATTAATTTCAATCAATTTCTATGGAAATAGAAGAGCTAGATCTATAGTATATTGAATTTTCTCTTAGGTTGTTATTCAACCTCGAACTCTTTCCAATTTGGCTTCAAATGCTTTTTGGAAATGGATTGATGTTAGTGAGATATACACTAGTCATAGGATCCCCTTTTCACACTAAATAGTAAGCTAAACACAAAATTATTGAGGAACGTCATCATATGAAGGTTGATACTGACTGTGATATTGAAATGTGTGGAGCACTAGGACTATGCGAAATAAAATTACATTAAAACATGCATATAATAAATTAAAAACAATGCAAAAACATGAGTTGATATCAAGTGACACATTGAAGCCAAGAGTGTAAGGGATGATGAGTGGGATAAAAGGATGGGAAGATAGAGGGGGATGTAAGAGATTCCAGACAACAATTGAATCATAGTATATTGAATTGAATGGATGTGATATGATGAAAAATGAAGGTGAAAATGGTATGCACCGTTGGGGATATATAGTAACCATTCCCTATAAAATATCAGCAAGGGGATGACCCCATTGGATTCACCTTTTAAATTACATGCCATATTCATTGTTCCAACATCCTTGGAAAGTGTTCCTAGGCACTTAAGGTGAATTGGAAAAATATTTTTTCATATTAATACTCACCATTAGTCATAATATACTCATAAGTAGTGATGGGTTCACTAATAGTGGTAAAGGTGAGATGTGGACATAAATATTTAATATTGTTTTCCCCATGTTTGTATGCCTAGAATTGGATAATAGAAGATAATAAAATGATAAATAAGTTATTTTTGGGATTATCCTGTAATACCCTCCCTGGTCGGTTGTTCTGGTCTTGTGTGTAAGTATATGTGCATGCTTCATTGATCACTATGTTATTTGATTGTGTGAAAAATATCAAATGTTAGTAGTCATGTTTAAATAATTAATTTAAATCATAAGTGAATCTGCGAGGTTATTTAAAATATAATTAGAAATTAGAATAATAATCCATTAAATTAAATCAAATGATTTAGATCAAATGATCAAATTAAACTAATTTGTTAAAAGCACAAATGATATTATTAGATAAATTGATTTAATAATCATAATGAACAAAATAATCTGGAAAAGAAAATAATAAAAAGGAAGGCAATTGGAAAATGGAAAGTGAATAGTTTATTAATTAAATAAATCGTGATAAGATTTTTGGGAAGTGTAAAAGGCAAAAGAAGCTGGAAAGAAACTTCACCTATCAAGCAATTGGAAGTCGAAAAGAACTGAACTGTAGAATATGAAAAATAAATAAAGTATATCTAGCTTTTGGGAAGGATCTTCGGAGGGTATTGGAATCTGAAGGATGAGTTTGAGGCTGTCAAATTCGGTCTACAGTGGAGCCTTTCTATCCTTGAGCAAGGAAGATAGGAAAATGGATCATTTCAGGGTGCAGCATCCATGTTTGTAAGAATGATGTGTAGGAGAAGTGAAATCACAAAGAATGTAATCCTTACCATTTCTCAATCTTCCATTTAGTTCTTCGCCAAAAAAGAGGTATGGATCTTCATGTGGTTATAATCTAGTTTTCAAAAAAAAAAGAAAGTAATTTTTATCTCCTGCAATGTCCTCTATGATTACAAATAATGAGTCACTAGTTAGTTGCAGTGTATTCTTCTTTTGCAATTTGATGCTTTATGTTAACATTCCATGATTGATTCCCTTCATTCTTTTCGATGATAGAATTTTATATGTCAATTTAAGTGCATTACGATTTATGCTTTGAGATTGATATTATGTGGATATGTGCCTATCAATCTCATTCCTTGAGGCGTCATGTTGGAATGTGGAGTCGAGTTTGATAATGTGTTTCCAATTCGGTCTCATAGGTGGCGTCTTCTTGTATTTGAAATTTAATTTCATTGAATCCATTTTTAATGGTGTTTTCTTATATTGATATTTGACACTGGTATTACGTGTTAATCATATGAACATAGCTTGATGTTCGGCACCTTGTATTTTTCTTTATGACGGTGATTGCTTCTTTTATCATCTTTTATTCTTATAGATTGGCCGATTTGTTCCCTGTGCGGTGAAAACTGTTCACTGTTGAATAGGCATACTCCAACGCCTTTCTAAAGTCCTCGTTCCTTCGAGGCATTCTTTCAAGCATTTCAAGTGCCTTGCCTTTGTACATTTTGCACCTCACCTTTCTCCTTCCCTTCTGACTGGTAGATCACATTTTGAATTTGTTAATAATACAAGTAGATGGCAATATTTCCAGTTTCCAATATTCACTTTCTGATATTCTTGGCAACCTGTCACAGCCGCAGCACTTGAACATGGTAGGGTGTATAGATTTAAATAAACTCCCTGGTTTTGTTATCAAATCCCAAATGTTATCCGCAAGCCTAAAAATGGCTTCTCACGTTTTTGCAACCGTAACCATCTCAAACTTGGAGGAAGCTTGGTTCGTGTGTCTTCTCTGATGCCGTCAATGAGCAGATTGTTCAAGTGAAGAAATTGAGGACCAATGAGCAGATTATTTAATTCTCTTGGTCTGCGCAATGTTTCAAGCCTTTGCCAATTACCTCTGTTCAGTAGAAGCTGAGAGAAAGTGATGTTATTGGATACAGTGTTTGGATGAGCTCCTTCGCATAGTCTGGTAATCTAAATTTTATACTCTCCCTGATACCCTTGGCAACCTGTCACTGCTTCAGCATTTAGAGTTGAGACATAATACAGAATTAAATAATCTCCCTGGAATCTTTGGCAGCCGACATAGCTGCAAATTTTAGACTTACCAAAGTTGTAGAAAATTAATAAGCTCTCTGATTTCATTTTAGCCTATCTCAACCCCGGCACCTAAACTTATTAGGAAGTTTTAATCTCTCTGATTCCTTTGTCAATCTATCGCAGCAGTTGCATTTGATTTTAAGTTATATTTTTCACATGCTTGTGTATTTATGGAATGTTAGTTTTTAAGTCATTTACTTTGAAAGAGAATTAGTTATTAAGCGAATAAATTGGTCTAAGTTGAAAGAAAAAGTTGTCTATATTTGATTATTAGATAATATTATTTTTTTTAGGAAAATTTACTTATCTATCATTCATTAATAAAAAGGTTCTGATCTTAATAAATCAATATAAATGTGGGGCTAAGACTAGATAAAGGGAACTAAGCCATTTATGTTCTATTAAGGGATGATTAGATTTTATGGGTGTTAATTGTATTGTGCTTCTTCTTTTAACCGTCTAACCTTGACAACTTATGTGTATCGCTACTATGGCAAGTTGACAAAAGGCATGAAGGTACGTACTTTTTGTACGTTCATTTAGATGAATCTAAGTATGTTTATTTGTTAAAATGATAGAGGAATGTATTTCTTTAGTATTTCTTATATGTTTTTATTTTTCACGTTTTAACCTTTATAGTAAAATCTCGCCACATTTTAATATCTTGTAGACTCTTTATGTAGTTGGTTACTTAGAATAAATATTGCTACAATTACTTGTGAATTATAGTGCAAAGGAATAAATTAGATTTATTAGGTTGTTAAGTTGAGAGTATAATGTGATGCGTTAATGAGTAAGTTAGTAAAGTGATTAGAGAGGGAGTTTTCTCATGTTAATTTTTGGATAATCTAGATTAGTTTATTCTTAATTTGGTTAGTTTCAAGGGGAAAAGTTAAATTAGAAATAATGAAAAGTAGAGTTTGTATGTTATGGATGCCTTGATTCTTTTGGGTGCTTGCTCTACGTAAGTAAAATTAGATGATCTTTTAAATGTTGATCTCTCTTGTACTCCTTTAATTGTTGATGGTAAGTCTTTTATAAGGGATAGTTAGATAGAACATCGGAGTTGGATTGATTTCTTTATTTGAGAGGAGTAATTTTCGTATTAGGTTTGTGCCTTTGGTTGATTGTTCTATTGTATTAGTTATTGATTAGGTTTGAGTTGTTATGAGTCAAATTGTATGATTGTTGAGTATTGTATGGTTGGGTAACCTGGGAGGAGAAATAGAGGTCTCCCTTGGATACCGGTCGAAAGTGTATTAAATTTAATTGTGATTATTTGTGGGATGTTTCCACTCACTATCTTATGTCTGTTGACTCGTTCCTTGGGGTCTTGTTACTGTTGTCAGTCCTTTGAATGGGAAAACTTTTAGAGGCAAGGGAGTACTTGTTTCTTATTGTTTCTTTATTGATCTATTTTGCCGAGATTTTGATCTTAATGGCTGATTTTGATGGTTCCTCATTATTTTTCCTTTCGTTGAGGAGTTTTTCAATTGTTAAGTTTCTTGTTGGAGCTATATTGTTTTTCTTTACTCTCGTTTGTGGAGAGTCGTTCTTTTGAACTTCCAAGTGGCAAGTGTATTGGTATCTTTATTTTGAAAGGGTTGTACGAGAATTGTTGAGACTCTGATGTTGTACTTATTAGCGAGATGGGTAATGCCTCGTACACTTTTATGTTGTAATTCTTTGTTCAATTTATGATGGTACAACCCTTGATTGTTCTTGGTTTCTTGGTTTTAGTTTGATGTTGTGGGGTCTCTAGGGAGAGTGGCTCCTTGTGGGGGCCGGCGCCCCGTTTAAGGGGAAGGGCTCAGGATAACCCACGAGTGAGTTAGTAATCAAGTGAAAACCTAATAATTAACTTAGGTGGGTTGGGTAGTAATATCATTACAAGATTAATAAAATGGATGCCTCGTCTTCATTAGTGCTTCCGTAGGCTAATGGAAGGCTGAGAAGGCCGTGGTTGGCAAGGTCGTGACCTCGTCTTCACGAGAGGTCTACGGCTCCGCATGAGTCACCCTATGGACCGGTGCCTCCAGTTGGGAGGAAGAGCACAGGACAGCCATAGATGGGACCGGCACCTCCAGTTGGGAGGAAGAGCACAGGACAGCCCATGTAGGACTATGCGATGACACTCTCCCCTAGTTGCCCATGTGTTTTACTTTTTTGTGTTCCTCTGGAAGTAGGTTGTGGGAGTTGGTTTAGATTGTTGATTTTTGGATTTATCTTGATTAATGATTTTTTCCTTGATACATCTTTGGTGTACTTTGAGGATTTGTATGATCTCATTAATATTTGACTTATGACCTTGTACTCTTTTGATACTGTGATATGATGTTATTGTATTGTAATTTGGAATTGTATTATGTTTATTAATTTAGTTTGGTTGGAAGTGTTTCATGATCATCCTTTGGTTACTTATTTATTGGTCATTGCGTTGATTTATGTGATGGGATTTGTGATCTTAATTTATTATGTTGACTCTTGGATGTTGTTGCAATTCTTGAAGTTTATGATACTTTTGTATATTGTGAGTCTTGTGATTCTGTGTTGGGATGTTCTTGGTTGAGGGCTCTTCTTGTCAGCTCCCAGCACGGGGGGTGGGCCTTCGGACTCACATTGTCGGGTGGAACGTGCTAAGCACCCCATTGGGTCCCCAGTCGAGGATCGAGAGGTGCGGATTGGTGCGGATGCAGCGACTCCAGAGTTGTACTTGTCTTGGAGCCAGTTATGATGCTTTGTATTCGTCTCTTCTTTAGTATCATGATACTTGTTGTATAGTTTCCATTCATGGTTTGGAAACACTTTTGTATCATTGTACCTCTTGAACCTTGTATTGTAATGTAACGTTAAATATTTTGTGGCTTTTGGCAGTTGTTATTAAATGTGTTAAGTTAATCATGCATATGTTGTATTTATGTAATCAGATGGTTTCTTATCAATGCTTTATCATGTATGTGTTATAATTGTTAATGTTTACTTTGTTATGGATTATATCTTTGGATTTTATTCTTTATTACGGTTGTATGGATCTAAGTCGCGTAATGACTCTCCGTGTACCCCAAGGGATGTATGTGTTAATGAATATATTTAAATGAAATTCATGTTATGACTTAATGTGTATGTTATGTTTACTTTAAAAAAAATAAAAAATAAAAAATTGTGTTGTAATTATTATGTAATTGTCCTTTGGGGTTCGCACGGCGGGGCGTTACAACATTGGTATCAGAGCATAGGTTCATACACTGGGCACTATGTGTGCTCACTATGTAACCTTGCGCTTAGACCCGTGAGTCTTGAGTTTCACTTTGCTTTTGTCATTGTTGTGAACTTGAGTTTCTTCTGTTAGTTGGTGTCGGGTCGATGGTGCAGGAAACTGATGGAAAGGATAGGACCCACGGTGTAGTGCGCAATGCACCGATATCCTTCCTGTCGGGGATGCTCTATGGACCCTTGAGTTTAGTGTGATGTGTTTCTTGGTTATGTGTTTTATGTGTGTGAATATGTCAAGTGTGTGTGGAATTTGCGATTTGGTTGTCCTTGAGCGATGAATTATGTTTTCTTGAATCTGCGAAGGTGTAAAATTTTACCCTTTTTATTGAAATTGATGTGAGATTTGGTGTTGAATAATGGTTAAAGTGGAGTTCCTTGTGTGGAAATTATGAGTTTTAACGAAGATGTGAGGTTTTGTGGATAATTATTTTATAATTTTTAGCAAGAACATGGTATCTTGAGGATAAGATGCAACTTGAATTATTGGTACTAATGTGCAATGTCCTATGGTAGCTTTTGAATTACAGGAAGTTGGCTTCAGAAAGCATAGTGACGAAGGTAATGTAATTGTAATATGCAGGTATAGATACTTATTATGTTAAGTAGTAATTAATTTTGATATAGTAGATGAATTAGGTTTATGGTTAATATCTTTATGCGAACATTGCCTAACTAATAAGAAGCAAACTATTTACGAGTTACTAGAATTGTTTTGACTATTTTGAGTAGTTTGGTGGGAGGGACAGTGTGGTATCACTCGCTCGCGAGTGCCCTACTATGCTGGGATTTCCTCTTACGAGGTATTTGTGATATATATATGTATTGTGCACAACGTTTGTTTGCATGCAGGATTGCAGGAACTAAGTCTCGATTCCACCTACATTGTCAGGACAGGGCGAGCATCATAAACACCCAATGGGATTGATGTGGAAAATAGGAACTGACAAGAAATTTTCCTCAACCTAGTTCGTCATTTGTCTTTGTGTTTGTCAAATTGGTTTGGTTGCAACTTTGCCACCACTTTTGTTTAGGTATCATTTGCTTATTTTTGGTTTTCGTTGCTTACTTGATGACGTTTAATTGATGTTTTAATTTATGGTGTTGATGTGCTTATGATCTTTGATATTGTTGTGTTACCATGTTTATGATTGAGCTCGACTTCCAGGAGTAAGTTGATTTTTAAGGGGGGGAGGATGTAATACCCCTCCGTGTCGGTTGTTCTGGTCTTGTGTGTAAGTATATGTGCATGCTTCATTGATCACTGTGTTATTTAATTGTGTGAAAAATATAATATGTTAGTAATCATGTTTATATAATTAATTAAATCATAAGTGATCTGCGACGTTATTTAAAATATAATTAGAAATTAGAATAATAATCCATTAAATTAAATCAAATGATCAAATTAAACTAATTTGTTAAAAGCACAAATGATATTATTAGATAAATTGATTTAATAATCATAATGAACAAAATAATCTGGAAAAGAAAATAATAAAAAGGAAGGCAATTGGAAAATGGAAAGTGAATAGTTTATTAATTAAATAAATCATGATAAGATTTTTGGGAAGTGTAAAAGGCAAAAGAAGCTGGAAAGAAACTTCACCTATCAAGCAATTGGAAGTCGAAAAGAACTGAACTGTAGAATATGAAAAATAAATAAAGTATATCTAGCTTTTGGGAAGGATCTTCGGAGGGTATTGGAATCTGAAGGATGAGTTTGAGGCTGTCGAAATTCGGTCTACAGTGGAGCCTTTCTATCCTTGAGCAAGGAAGATAGAAAAATGGATCATTTCAGGGTACAACATCCATGTTTGTAAGAATGTTGTGTAGGAGAAGTGAAATCACAAAGAATGTAATCCTTACCATTTCTCAATCTTCCATTTAGTTCTTCGCCAAAAAAGAGGTATGGATCTTCATGTGGTTATAATCTAGTTTTCAAAAAAAAGAAAGTAATTTTTATCTCCTGCAATGTCCTCTATGATTACAAATAATGAGTCACTAGTTAGTTGCAGTGTATTCTTCTTTTGCAATTTGATGCTTTATGTTAACATTCCATGATTGATTCCCTTCATTCCTTTCGATGATAGAATTTTATATGTCAATTTAAGTGCATTACGATTTATGCTTTGAGATTGATATTATGTGGATATGTGCCTATCAATCTCATTCCTTGAGGCGTCATGTTGGAATGTGGAGTCGAGTTTGATAATGTGTTTCCAATTCGGTCTCATAGGTGGCGTCTTCTTGTATTTGAAATTTGATTTCATTGAATCCATTTTTAATGGTGTTTTCTTATATTGACATTTGACACTGGTATTACGTGTTAATCATATGAACATAGCTTGATGTTCTGCACCTTGTATTTTTCTTTATGTCGGTGATTGCTTCTTTTATCATCTTTTATTCTTATAGATTGGCCGATTTGTTCCCTGTGCGGTGAAAACTGTTCACTGTTGAATAGGCATACTCCAACGCCTTTCTAAAGTCCTCGTTCCTTCGAGGCATTCTTTCAAGCATTTCAAGTGCCTTGCCTTTGTGCATTTTGCACCTCACCTTTCTCCTTCCCTTCTGACTGGTAGATCACATTTTGAATTTGTTAATAATACAAGTAGATGGCGATATTTCCAGTTTCCAATATTCACTTTCTGATATCTTGGCAACCTGTCACAGCCGCAGCACTTGAACATGGTAGGGTGTATAGATTTAAATAAACTCCCTGGTTTTGTTATCAAATCCCAAATGTTATCCGCAAGCCTGAAAATGGCTTCTCACATTTTTGCAACCGTAACCATCTCAAACTTGGAGGAAGCTTGGTTCGTGTGTCTTCTCTGATGCCGTCAATGAGCAGATTGTTCAAGTGAAGAAATTGAGGACCAATGAGCAGATTATTTAATTCTCTTGGTCTGCGCAATGTTTCAAGCCTTTGCCAATTACCTCTGTTCAGTAGAAGCTGAGAGAAAGTGATGTTATTGGATACAGTGTTTGGATGAGCTCCTTCGCATAGTCTGGTAATCTAAATTTTATACTCTCCCTGATACCCTTGGCAACCTGTCACTGCTTCAGCATTTAGAGTTGAGACATAATACAGAATTAAATAATCTCCCTGGAATCTTTGGCAGCCGACATAGCTGCAAATTTTAGACTTACCAAAGTTGTAGAAAATTAATAAGCTCTCTGATTTCATTTTAGCCTATCTCAACCCCGGCACCTAAACTTATTAGGAAGTTTTAATCTCTCTGATTCCTTTGTCAATCTATCGCAGCAGTTGCATTTGATTTTAAGTTATATTTTTCACATGCTTGTGTATTTATGGAATGTTAGTTTTTAAGTCATTTACTTTGAAAGAGAATTAGTTATTAAGCGAATAAATTGGTCTAAGTTGAAAGAAAAAGTTGTCTATATTTGATTATTAGATAATATTATTTTTTTTAGGAAAATTTACTTATCTATCATTCATTAATAAAAAGGTTCTGATCTTAATAAATCAATATAAATGTGGGGCTAAGACTAGATAAAGGGAACTAAGCCATTTATGTTCTATTAAGGGATGATTAGATTTTATGGGTGTTAATTGTATTGTGCTTCTTCTTTTAACCGTCTAACCTTGACAACTTATGTGTATCGCTACTATGGCAAGTTGACAAAAGGCATGAAGGTACGTACTTTTTGTACGTTCATTTAGATGAATCTAAGTATGTTTATTTGTTAAAATGATAGAGGAATGTATTTCTTTAGTATTTCTTATATGTTTTTATTTTTCACGTTTTAACCTTTATAGTAAAATCTCGCCACATTTTAATATCTTGTAGACTCTTTATGTAGTTGGTTACTTAGAATAAATATTGCTACAATTACTTGTGAATTATAGTGCAAAGGAATAAATTAGATTTATTAGGTTGTTAAGTTGAGAGTATAATGTGATGCGTTAATGAGTAAGTTAGTAAAGTGATTAGAGAGAGAGTTTTCTATGTTAATTTTTGATAATCTGTGTAACATTGATAGATTAGTTTATTCTTAATTTGGTTAGTTTCAAGGGGAATAGTTAAATTAGAAATAATGAAAAGTAGAGTTTGTATGTTATGGATGCCTTGTTCTTTTGGGTGCTTGCTCTACGTAAGTAAAATTAGATGATCTTTTAAATGTTGATCTCTCTTGTACTCCTTTAATTGTTGATGGTAAGTCTTTTATAGGGATAGTTAGATAGAACATCGGAGTTGGATTGATTTCTTTATTTGAGAGGAGTAATTTTCGTATTAGGTTTGTGCCTTTGGTTGATTGTTCTATTGTATTAGTTATTGATTAGGTTTGAGTTGAATTGTATGATTGTTGAGTATAGTATGGTTGGGTAATCTAGGAGGAGAAATAGAGGTCTCCCTTGGATACCGGTCGAAAGTGTATTAAATTTATTTGTGATGATTTTGTGGGATGTTTCCACTCGCTACCTTATGTCTGTTGACTCGTCCCTTGGGGTCTTGTTATTGTTGTCAGTCCTTTGAATGGGAAATCTTCCAGAGGCAAGGGAGTACTTGTTCTTATTGTTTCTTTATTGATCTATTTTGCCGAGATTTTGATCTTAATGGCTGATTTTAATGGTTCCTCATTATTTTTCCTTTCGTTGAGGAGTTTTTCAAGTGTTAAGTCTCTTGTTGGAACTATATTGTTTTTCTTTACTCTCGTTTGTGGAGAGTCATTCTTTTGAACTTCCAAGTGGCAAGTGTATTGGTTTCTTTATTTTGAAAGGGTTGTACGAGAATTGTTGAGACTCTGATGTTGTACTTATTAGCGAGATGGGTAATGCCTCGCACGCTTTTATGTTGTAATTCTTTGTTCAATTTATGATGGTACAACCCTTGATTGTTCTTGGTTTCTTGGTTTTAGTTTGATGTTGTGGGGTCTCTAGGGAGAGTGGCTCCTTGTGGGGGCCGGCGCCCCGTTTAAGGGGAAGGGCTCAGGATAACCCACGAGTGAGTTAGTAATCAAGTGAAAACCTAATAATTAACTTAGGTGGGTTGGGTAGTAATATCATTACAAGATTAATAAAATGGATGCCTCGTCTTCATTAGTGCTTCCGTAGGCTAATGGAAGGCTGAGAAGGCTGTGGTTGGCAAGGTCGTGACCTCGTCTTCACGAGAGGTCTACGGCTCCGCATGAGTCACCCTATGGACCGGCGCCTAGCTATGAAGGGCCAGGAGAACCCATGTGGGCTATGCGATGACACTCTCCCCTAGTTGCCCATGTGTTTTACTTTATTGTATTCCTCTGGAAGTAGGTTGTGGGAGTTGGTATAGATTGTTGATTTTTGGATTTATCTTGATTAATGATTTTTGCCTTGATACATCTTTGGTGTACTTTGAGGATTTGTATGATCTCATTAATATTTGACTTATGACCTTGTACTCTTTTGATACTATGATATGATGTTATTGTATTGTAATTTGGAATTGTATTATGTTTATTAATTTAGTTTGGTTGGAAGTGTTTCATGATCATCCGTTGGTTACTGGTCAGCCACATTCTATGATGATTCGCATCTGACCACATGCCGGTCCCACGCCGCCCCTCAATGCCTGGCGACACTCTGCAGCCCCAAAGATTCCATGTTGCCTCGGCCTGAGGCTCTCTCACTCCCACAAAATGGGGTCCCCACCGCTGCTGTCCTGACCGCCATCAGTCTATAATCCAGGTAAAACGTGACTGCCATGCACACCTGTCTGGTCTGCACATCCGATTACCCTGTTGCATAAAGCCCATTCATGGTTTGAAACACCTTTTGTATCATTGTAACCCTTGAACCTTTGTATTGTGTCGTAACGCTAAATCTTTGTATTATCATGCTTTGTTATTCAATGTGTTAAGTTAATCATGCATATGCTGTATTTATGCGTAATCGATGGTTTCTTATCAATGCTTTATCATGTATGTGTGTGTTATAATTGTTAATGTTTACTTTGTTATGGATTATATCTTTGATTTTATTCTTTATTACTGCTTTTGTATGGATCTAAGTCGCTATAATGACTCTCCGTACCCCAAGGGATGTATGTGTTAATGAATCTATTTAAAATGAAATTCATGTTGCTGACTTAATTTTATGTTATGTTTACTTTAAAAAAATAAAAAAAAAAATTGTGCTGCACCACATATAATTTTGTCCTTTTACTACCTACATGCTACATTATCCAAGTGGGTGCTTGCAAAGAGGCAACATTCTCACGTGGTTTTCCATCATTTATTACACTTAATGTAATGTTTATCTCTCAATTTTGGGTGCCCCAGATGGGTGGAAAATATTGGAACTAAAACTAGTATGTATTCACATTTCAAAAAGGTATTACAGGGGTTCAAGATGTTTTATATGATGGGTCATCTTTGGGTACCATGTTTGGTGCATTATAAACCTTCCAAAGTCTATAAATTCAGCCTCTTGGATGTAGAATTGATGAGGAACAATTGAATATACAGTGGTACTATATCGGAACAAGGATAGGTTGAGGCACAATGAGGTTGTTCATAGGTTCACAATTTCTTCTATTGTTAGGGAAAATAATAAAATGGAAGGTGTTGTATTGCAATCTCATTTATTTGATGATAATACATACTTGTCCTCTCTTCTTAGTATTGTTTTTTCTTGCTATGGTTTTTCCATGTAAATCTTGTGTTATGTGATGTAATTGTGTTCTTGATTTGTGCCTAATTGTTGATATCTTATTGTGATTATATTATTTACTTATCAATTGATATTATAAGTTCACATAAGCTAGTGTTTGCAAGCATGATCTATTCATGGTAATTCCATATTAAGGTCACTTGATTTTAAAATTTTCATGTAAGTTTCATATTTTCATGTTGATGTAGTCCAATCCTTGTATCTCATCCATTGAAGCCATATTTGGATAGAGATTGAATTTCCTAAAAATTAGTATCAAAGTTATTTATTTCTCATTAAACACTAAATTTTCATACTTACATAACTACAACATTACATCATGTCAAGATTCAATTCAATTCCAAACCTTAATCAATGAATTCAAATCCAAGGTACATTGGATCACCTTCATGTTGATAGTCATACATTCTTAACCATCGAGAGATATGAATTCCCTAAATGCTATGTCTATGTTGAATAAAAGTCACCTTGATTTTGGTGATCAAGAAATTAGATCTTGGATCACCGTTTTTAAATTAATAGGTGTACATAATCATGTACCACCTCTTGCCTAACCATGAATTATTTTATATGTTCTATAGGATCTCCTTTCTTCCTATATTTTTCACACTCAAATATTTAAAAAGAGGTTGGGAATGGGATATGTGATACAAACCAATAAATGATTTAAGAAAAGTACTCCTCAAAGGTATATCATTTCTAATTTGGTTTCATATGTTCAGTCCCTTCATGATGTCTTTTGTAGACTTCTATTCTTGATTCAAAGATGAATTAGGTGGTGGTGGAAGTGGCTAAGTGTATTGATGATGTTGGATTTCGTATTTACTATGAGGAGAAGAATATTGGTGTCAATTGGTGTTACCCAAGGTGTTAATATTGGTCTAAGGTAGATGTCAAAGATATGGAGTGATCATATTAGAAGTGGTTGTGAGGTATTTTTAATTATCATATTAGAATGATTATAAATATGGAATCTATAGGGGAAGTACAATGTTTAATTATATAATTATATAAGTATGAAAATGCAATGCTTGATGAGAAATAAACAACTTTAATACTGATTGTTAGGAAATTCAATCTCTATTCAAATATGGCTTCAATGTATGAGTTACAAGGCTTCAACTACATCAAAATGAAAATCTTAAAATTACATGCAAATTTGAAAATCAATTTTCCTTGATATGGACTTACCATGATTAGATCATGCTTGTAATCACTACCTTGTGCGAAATTATAATATCCCCTATATTTAGAATCTATAGGGGAAGTGTGGTGCTTAATTCTATGTTCTATTTTTATTATGTATGTAGCATGACTAGTGGATGGTAGATTTTGAGACCCATGGTGAATGGATGCATGTATCTTAGGTGTATTTTTTTATGTAGGTTGTTACCCCTAATGGAAAGGTACTATTTACATTGCAAAGGAGTGTTGAGGTTTAAACAAAGGTCAATATGGCCATTAAGAGGATGCAAGTCATTATGTGTGTTGTTTAGAAATTTCTCATATGTATGATCATGATCTATGGGGTTAAGACAAAGTATGTCATCAAGATGGAAGAGATCATAAATATGAGATAAGTTAGTCACTAAATCAATGAATTTCGTAAAGATTAAGCTTTTGTTTATTTAAATGAAATACCCAATGAGATCATTTCCTTGGTCAAAATTGAGAATAACATTAGGATCACACTACAACAAAACAGGAAATTAGCACCAGATTTTAGTACATTTGAGTTCATGAATTGGGAACTTCTCCTAGCACAAAACTCAGTGCAAATTGCCATGTTCACTTCAGTGCCAGATTTAGCACTAGGTTTAGCACCAACTTTTGTTGCTTCCAGTTTGGATTTTTATTTTCCTTTTGTCTTTGCTTCTTGTGTTGCTTCCATGTTTGCTTCTAGTTTTGCTTCTGCTTTTGCTTCTAGGTTTTCTTCCGATTTTTCTTCCAGTTTTGCTTTGGGTTTTGCTTCCAGGTTTTCTTCTGGTTTTGCTTCCAATTTTGCTTCCAATTTTTCTTCCAGATTTGCTTCCAATTTTTCTTTCAATTTCACTTCCATTTTTGCTTCCATTATTACTTATTTGTTTGCTACCTAAATTGCTTCTATTTTTTCTTCCTGGATAACACCAAGTTTTGCTTCCAAGATTGCTTCTGGTTTGCTTCTAGTTTAGATTCCATTGTTGCTTCCTTCTTTTCTCTTAAAAATGTTTCTTGTCTTGCTTCCATTTATTACTTTAATATGTTTTATTTCAATTTAATTAGTTAAATATATCATTCCTCTTAAATAAATCATATGATTATAGAGTAAGTAAATTAAATAATATCTTTTATTTCAATTTAATTAATTAAATATATCATGTCTCTTAAATAAATCATATGATTATAGAGTAAGTAATTTAATTATTTAACTCATATGATTAAATAACAAGATAATTATTATAACATGATCATCATTTATAATTAAAACAAGTGATTCAAATATGCCACTAGATTAATAACTTGTAAAAATGATACATGTCCAATAGTTGACATAAGTCAAAATGATACATGTAGAAATAATATAAGTAAAAATGACAAATTATATAATTCAAAATGATACAAGTCAAAATGATACATGTCAAAATGATACAACTCAATAATATGGTACTACATGCTGTGAAAATGATACATATGATAGTAACCATGAAAAGAGGTTGCATAATGATATGTCAGCAATGATCCATGATGTAGTCTATATGATCATGAATGTCCCTGGCTACTACCAACAATTGCCTCATCATCATCATCACCATCATTATCATCATCATCATCATCATCCTCGGTTTCTTTTGTATATGTGTCATAATCATCCTCTACCATGTGATCTATACCAGAACCAACATATTCTAGATCTATATCATGAGGATCATCTTGAAGTTCTAGAAGACCTATGTTCTATAAAAAAAATCATTTAAAATAAAAATTTATTATTTATTTTATGCAATAATTTATTTTTCTATTATATATCTAATATTACAACATGTGAAATGAAACCATAATCATA
>VDFB02195654.1:0-23948 GCA_007258455.2 Sequoia sempervirens | reverse complement strand
AGTAGTTCTGGCGAGTTTTGAGGGTGGACACAAGGGTTGCAAGTTAATGCGATTGTTGCAAAAGATCTGAAGGCCATTCTTGGAGTGATCCTTCACCAACATGGACAGCAGGGATACACATTGAATGCGACATTAACTGTATTTCAAAAAGATCTGAAGGTCAATGTTTTTAGCAACTGATTCATTTTGTAAGCCCTAGGGTAGGGGCCGACACTTTTTGTATATATGGCATTTTTTCCTCTTTGAAAGGAGTTCTAGATGATGCAACTTTGGATATAGTGACTTTTACAGTCCTTTGGCATAGTTCTTTCATCCTTTTGTAACTCATGGAGATATGGAATATAGTTTACCTTGAGTGTTCTCTGGTTTTGATTCCTTACCATCTTGTTCTACAGTTGGTGTATGTTTTATGATTGATCAAACTATCTTGTAAGCGCTTTAGTTTCATTTTAGTTTTGTCTCATGCCTTATACCATTTTCTATAATTAGCATGTTCATTCAGGTTGCTAATTGTGTCAATTAAATATAATCACTTGCTCAGTGTGAAGTTTTTTCCTTCCTTCTACAAGTTAAAGTATTTGATTTTTCAGAGAAAATTGCATGAACATTATAGTAACAAGTTGTGTAAATTGAATTTATGTTGGATTTCATTGTCTCCCTTTAAGTTTGGTGTATCACTTCTTTTCACTTTTACAGTTTTATTCATTTTAGCACTCTTTCTCCCTTTTCCTTTAAAAGAATTAGTAGAATAGTGACACCATAGGAAGCCGACCTTCTCTAGAGGTTGACCTTTGCTTACAAGTAACCCATAACTTTAGAGGTCTTCCCATGTTACATCATGTTGAACATCGTGTTCAATAGGGTGCACTAAGTGTTAACAAGTGAACACTACTGCTAAAGTGTTGTTCAAGTCTTTTATAAGTTTTTTGTGTTTTATGAAGTCTTCTATTAATTCCCATATTTCATCTCCAAATATGTGCCAACACTTTTGATAAAAGAAAGTTGGATACCCATCCAGACCTGGAGCTTTGTCAGGGTGGAGTTGGAAGGCAATCACCTTTATTTCTTCTTTAGAAAAAGGTTTTGTTAACATCTGGTTATCTTCTGGTGTAACCAACTTGGGAATATTTGCTAAGATTCTTCTATCATTTGGGACTTCCTTATCACCTTCTAGGGCTAGGACCTTTTTGTAAAATTTGGTTGCCTCTCCCTCAATACTTCCTTGCTCTTGGATCAGGGTACCTTTTGCAGACTAAATACTTGATATCTTTTTTTGAGCTTTTTTAATCTTGGATGTGTTATGAAAAAACTTTGTGTTTGCATCCCCTTATGTTAACTACACTTCCTTGGACTTAGTTCGCCAATACACCTCTTTCCTAGCCAAGATTTCCTCATATTCTACCATTAGTGCTTTCTCTTTCAGGTAATCCTCTTGGATCATGCCTTTGTTGATAACTTTATTATTTAGTGTTGATAGTTCTTTCCCCAATCTTTCTTTTTCTGAGAAGATATTTTTAAAAACTGTCTTATTCCAAATTTGTAACTTTTGCTTTATGTATTTCAATTTGCACATGAAGATGAAACTCTTGGTCCCAATGTACTTTGGGGCCTCTTTCCACCATTTTTCAATTGTTTCAATCAGGTCATCCCTTATAAACCAGATTTTTTCCATTTTAAAATAAGACTTTGAGTTATTGTTTTCCTTTGTTAGTGACACTTTGACTGGGTAGTGGTCTGCCCTGACCAATGGTAGAATTTGTGCCTCTATAGATTGATCGTCTTCCAGCCAGTCTTGAGAGTACAAGAACCTATCTAACTTCTTTTTTATACAACAACCACCATTTCTCCTATTTGATCAGGTGTAAACTCCATTTTTGATAGGTGCCTCCATGAGATTGTTATGGCGAAGGAACATACCAAAGGCCTCCATTGAAGGGGATGTTATCCTATTACCTCCCCACTTTTCGTCTATTCTCAATACTGTGTTGAAGTCACCACCTAATTTATTTATTTTCTTATTTATCAAGGTGATTTGTTGAATCAATATGTTTCATAATTTCTCTTTTTCCCCATTCCTAGTAGGCCCATAGACATTGAAAAGATAGAAATATTTATTGTTCTTTACATACTTGATATTGCATAGCATCCACTTTGGTTGTTTTTCCACTATGTTCACATCAATAATATTGCTTCTCCAAAGTATGCCTAGACCACCCACTATTCCAAAGGCTTTAGATTATACCTCCTCCCAACCTAAGATTTTAAATATTTTCTTGTTTTCCTCCTTGATCTTGGTTTCTTGCAAGAGAATGTCGTTTGTGTTTGCTTTCACTATTTGGTGTTTGATCAGACACCTTGTATTTGGGGCATTCAGCCCCCTTACATTCCATGTTGTAATATTCATGGTTCTTTTTGTTGGGGTGCTTTACCCCCTTGATGTCTTGAAGGAATTTCTTAATACTCTTCATCCCTTTCTCATGTGCCAACTCCTCCCTCATTTGCCTTCTTTCCTTTCTCCCTTTCTTCTTTTTGTTTCTCTTTGGCAAGTCCAAAAATTGAGCTACTATTTGTGTTATGATTCTCTTCTTAATTATGTCGAGTTCGTCAGCCTCTTTGTCTTCACTTTCACACTAGGCATATATTTGCAAAAGGTGGAAGCATTGACAGGGCACACGAACTGTTTGACAAAATACATTCATTGCAGGAAATGCACCTCCATAATCCCCTTCCCTCTTCCCTCCATCCTCATAGTTGATATGCATGCAAAAAATATGAACATAGTCAAGGCACATGGATGGTCTTTTGTTGTACGCATGCAACTGTGGAAGTATAGACAAGACACGTAAGTTGTTTCTGTTGACAAGTTTCTACGGGTGGACTAGAAGCCCCGTTCAAAAAAAATTTGGTGGTGATTTGTTCAATTATTATATAATGTTGTTATGATTATTGTTGACTCTACTTAGTTATGATAGGCTGGCTCTTATCTCTTTCAATAGTATTGAGAAGCTCTAATTAATGTACGTAGATATTTTATAGAAAAATATTTATATCCTCTCAAATGTAATTTCCTACACTGTCTAGAATTATCTCACATTTAGGAGAAGTTATGTATTTATATTTGTTGATTGATTTTACAAATTGATTTTATTTTTTTAGTTTTGAAAATTCAAAAATGCTAAACAAATTGAATAAGTATTATATATTAGTAAAAAAATAATTTGTTTTTATTTTCAATTCATTATAATTTTCTTATTTTATTTGTTCTTTTATTTGAATTTCAAATAGATAAAATTAAATGCTCACTTTAAATGAACAATTAATATTTTTATCTTAAAGATAAATATAAAAATTATATTTATGAAAATAGGTTTTATAAATTTATTATGCTGAAGATCTTTATTTTTATGAAAAGGAATGGTTTGAAGTTGGTGGTTAATGATTGAGAATGTTTCTTAATTATGGAAAATGATATAAATGATCTTGTTTATTCATTTTATGTATCTTCATCAATCTTGTTTGCAACTGATAACTTCGTATTGGTTAGAATAGGAAAAATGTTATAAGAGAGATGATATTAATGGTATGGATAGGGTATTTAGTAAGCTAGGAAATTTTTGGATCTATCTTTTGCAATCCACAAAACATGTCAAAACAAATGGTTGCAATGCCTGAACAAAAAAATGGGTTTGTCCACAAGAAAGTTTTAAACAACTTCAAAAAAATGATGGATTTATTTTCTCTTGTGTGGGCTTATCTACTTCTTTTCCTTTAGCATTGCATTGGTGGTATATTAAAAAAAATTAAGTGTGGTTTGATGTGATTTCTAGGTTGCATTTCTTTATACTTGTAGTTTTAGACTTTTTCTAATAGTTTATACATAACTAATACATTTTTTATTTAATTATTACTATATATTACATTTTATATAATGGAAATTTATTTTAAAAATAATATTACAATTATATTTACTATATTGTATAATAGTGAGTGAGTACAATAAACATCATCGATATAATTTTAAAATTATGTTTTGTATATTTATTTATATTTATCTTTTAATTATATTAATTGTTTAATTTAATCTAATATATATTAAATCATGTTATTATTTTAAATTAATCTATAATTATTTATCTATTTCAATTTATTTATTTTACTTATTATATTTTATAATCATCATCCATATAATTGGAAATTGATCTTGAGTTGATCCTTAAAATTCGGGTTAAAGCGGCATACCAGGTGTGTTCTTTCCTGTGTAGGTTAGGAGTTTATGAGCATTTATGTTGAATTCATCGTCATCCTCTTCTCTCTACCGTTTGGCAGAGGCCGTACCCCCTAACCCCCCTCCGGCGGCTCCCCTAACATTTATGGTGTCTAACATCGTTAGCCCAAACATTCCCGATTCTTCTCCTCTACATTTGAGACCCAAAACCTTCTCTGAGGCGGTGGCGAAAGCTGGTGTCTCCATCAACGCGGGTGCGAGGTTTACCATTGCTAACCCTAATGAAACCACCGAAGAAGGTAAGAATTGTGGGGTTGCTCCCACATCTCTCTCTATTTCTCCTAATCCCGAAATGCTTGCTGAAATTAGTAAGGAGAAAAATAGACTCAAAAGCTATGCTATCTTTTTTTCTGCTGTCGATTTGGATAAATGTCTGCCAAGAAAATTTATGGATGATTGGTTTCACAATTTTTGGAACTTGAAGCTTGGCTTCCATATTTCATTCTGTAGACAGATTCAGAAAGGATTGTTTGTTATATTTTTTACCTCCCATGAAACCCAAATGGAAATTCTCAAAAAACAATACGAGACCGTCGGAAATACCTCATTCCGCGCCATCGCGTGGTCGCCAGAAGCCATTCATGAGGAAGTCCTTGTGCTTTCGGCCCCACGTTGGATTGTGATCAAACAAATCCCACCTTTCTTATGGCGGTTTCTCCCGCAGTTGCTTGATCCTCTCGGTAAGGTAATCCGCATGGACGATACCGTTAGACTGGTCCCTCACATGGATGCTAGAGTTCTTATCTCTCTGAAGCCAGGTCTTGAAATTCCCCCCTGAAATCAATATTTTCATTTCAGATGACAAATTTGTGTGCCCCATTGATATTCTAGGGGGTCTAAATGCTTGCTTTCTGTGCAGAAGGGAAGGGCATCTAAGGAAAGATTGCCCTATCATAAAGAAGAAAACCCTGACTGCCAAAACCCCGCATCCCCGTAGTTCGCCGTTCGTTGGTAACCCTAACCCGGATAATTCAGTTGAGAATGCCCCTCCATCTGAGTCGCCCGCAAATCTGTCCCCCCCTTTGGCGTCTTGCAACCCGTCCACCGCCTTTGCTCCCCCTCAGTCTGGATTCCAGGGTGATCCCTTCCCTCCCGTGGATGGTGATCCTAATGCAGGCTCCACTGCGGTTGCTAAAACATCTAACAAGAGACGACGTAGGGCCAATCAGCAGACCATTACTGAAGCTGAAGTTTCTCGGGCCCTTTGCTCTCAGTCCAACCCTGTCACCGTCAATTTTGTCATGTCCACGCCTAAAGAACTGCTCCCCAGCTCCACCCCTTCAGGCTCGGATATGATGGAATGCTTTTTCAGATGTCAGGACCCGCCCCCTTCCCTAAGCTTCCCTCCTAAAGTGTTTCGTGAACTTGGTGATGATTGTCTACTTGAAATCATCCCGGCCAATAATTTTTCTGAGGCTTCGACCTCTCTCCCTCAGAAACATTCCGTGGATTTGGAGTATATATCTCATGAGGATTCTGAGAATGACTATGAAGGTAGAGATGCTTTTCCCATGGCCAAGCAAAGGGGGAGACGCTTAGGCTCCAAAAATAAGAACCCCTCAAAAAAAAAATGGGTGACTCCCAGGGCATTGCGGTGGCTTCATTGGCAGGCGCATCTGAACTCAACGTACCCTCCTTAATTACTCCCTAATGAATTGTATTTCATGGAATATCCGGGGGCTTGAATCCCCTGACAGAAAGTGGATCATTAAGTGGTTCCTTGACACCTTTAAATCTTTGGACTTCCTCATGTTACAGGAAATTAAGGCCACTAGGTACATTTTGGATGTCAATCTCAATTTTCTTTGGAAAGATGCTATTAAATTTTACACCAACCACCCTAGAGGCAGGGGGGTGTTGCCCTTCTGATCAGCAATAAGTGGGCCAAGTTTATCACTGGTAATGGTGCCTCCCCCTGCAACAGGGCGGTTTGGGTCACCTTCAATTTCAATAACCTTATATTTGGCATTTGTTCTGTTTATGCCCCGAATGACTTCAAGGAGAGAGCTTGTCTCTGGGATTGGTTAACCGCTCTCCCTAGCATTCCTTGGCTTGTTGGGGGAGACTTCAACATGATTGAGTCTCAAGATGATAAACTTGGTGGCCGCCCATTTGTCTGGAAAGATTTTGAAAAAATGCAATGGTGCAAGATGTTAAGTTCCAAACATCTGTTTGATCCTTTATCTGGCGCTAAGGACTCTCACCCCAGATTATGGCATACCTGGTGTAATTTCCAACAGCCCCCTATAGAATTTACTCCAGACTTGACCGCTTCTATGCTAGCAAGAACTTTTTCTCCTTTCTCCCTGATAATCTTGGTCGCGCGGTCTTGGTTACCCCCACCTCTCTCTCCGATCACCACCCTATCTCTTCATGTATCAGGATCAATAGCTCCCCTTATCCTTGCGATAGACCCCACCCCAAATTCTTTCTTAATACTAATCTGCTCAGTGATGAAGACACCCTTTGCGCCATCCATATCATTAGCATCTTAAATAGGAAAAGTTTCCCTGCCATGTCTCACTTAGACAGATGGAACCTGAATCTGCATTCCTGGTGAAATCTCTTGCAGACCATAGGGCAAAAAAGGTCTAAAGACTTTAGGTTTGTGGAAAAGAAGCTTTCCTCCAAACTGCAAGTTGCCGAAAAGAATATCCAGGCCAACCCTGCCGATTGTGAGCTTATCTCTCAAGTTGTGAAGGCTAAAGATGCCCTTAGACAACATCAACAGGTCAAGGTCAAGGGTGCCATGGTCAGGTCCCGTGCTCACTGGCTTCTGTGTGGGGACAAAGGCTCCAAATTCTTCTTCAACCTCATCAAACAAAAGCAGGCTAATGAGAATATAGAAAGACTTGTTGTTGATAACCATGAAATTAACGATTTGGAAAACATCAAAAAGGCCTTTGCCAGTTTTTATCACAACCTTTTCACCTCTAAGGATTCGGAGGATGCTGCCCTCTTGAGAGACCAAATCCGTTCCCTCATTCCCAATAGGATCTCCTCGATAGAAGCTAATCAGCTGTCCAAAGAGATCTCTCTTGAAGAAATTGAAAATGTCATTAAGGAGCTTAATAATGACAAGGCCCCTGGCCCGGACGGTCTGCCTGTTGAGTTCTACAAGGCCAATATAGATTGGATTTGCAATGACCTGCTGGACATCTATTCTGAGGCCATTGCTAGAGGTTCCTTGGGATCTTCTATTAACAGGGGAATTATCAAACTGCTCCCCAAGGATGGGGACAAAGCGCTCATCAAGAACTGGAGACCTATTACTCTCCTCAATGTCTCCTATAAAATCTTTGCCAAAATTCTGGCCCTTAGGATTAAAAATATTCTGCCCAAGTTTGTGTGCCCTACTCAAACGGGATTTATAAAAGGGAGATATATCCTGGAAAATTTGATTACCGATTGGGAAGCCATGAATTGGGCCCATGTCTCTAAGCAAGATTCTGTCATGTTCCTTCTGGACTTCGAGAAAGCGTACGACAGAGTGGAGTGGAATTTCATCTCCATGATGCTCGAAGCCTTTGGTTTCCCCAGTATTTTCTGCAATTATGTGAAAATTCTTTTCAAAGATGCCTTCGCGCAAGTTGATGTGAATGGCTCCCTTACTGACTCTTTTCCTCTTGGAAGATCCATCAGACAGGGGTGCCCCTTAGCCCCTGCCCTGTTTGTGATTGCGTCTGAAGCCCTCTATTACATCCTTAGAGACAATTCTGTCTCCCCGGCTATCAAAGGTATATCTCTTCCCAATGACAGTGAGCTCATTAACTGCCAGTTCGCTGACGACACCGCGATCTTCCTTGAAGCTACAGCTGATAACTTCAAAACCCTTTATCACAAGCTCAACATTTTCTGCAAAATCTCGGGCGCTCGCCTTTCCCACCTTAAGTCTATTTGCCTTGGGTGGTTTGAGCAGCCGCCTAACTGGTTCAAGAGTTATAACTTTCAATGGGGTGGCCCTAACAAGATTGTGAGATATCTTGGTATTCCCTTCTCCATCGACCCCTCCCTTAAAGATATGTGGTTCTGGGTCAAAGACAAGATTGTGAAGAAGCTCCATAAATGGCATAACAGGGCCCTATCGCTGGCCGGCAGAGTGCAGGTTTTCCAGAAAATTCTGTCATCGTATAATATTTACTACTCTTCAGCTTGGATGTTCAGTAACTATCAAATCTATGAGATCCAAAAAGAGATTAGGAAGTTTCTCTGGTCTGATGGCAAAGGCAAGAACAAAATGCATGCGGTTAAATGGGAATGGTGTCACACTAACAAGCTCCTTGGGGGGCTTGGCCTGAAGGATCTTAAACTCCAGGGGATTGCCCTGGCCGCCGAGTGGATCTTTCACTCTCTTGATGGTGATGATCCCTGGAAGGTCTTGGTTAGAAATAATATTGAAAGGGGTATCCCCAAGAAAGCCAAGTCTTGGAAGAATCTTCCTTTTAATGATCTTGTCCTTGGTGATTTTCTCGTGAATGTGCAAGGATCTGCAGTTTTTAGATCCATCTGGAAAGCTTGGAATTATGTGAAACATTTTATAACTAACAGGACCTTCCATGATGATGCCCATCTTTACGGTGAAAGGTCCATTTGGTGGAACCTGAATTACTCTGGCAAGCCCCTCGCCCTCTCTCAGGGCTGCTCTGCTAGGCAATGGAACAACAAAGGCATCTCCCAATTGGCTGACTTGTTTGAGCATGACAGATTAATTGACTGGGAGGTTCTCAGTAACAAGTTTGACCTTCCCGACTCCCAGAAGAAAACTTACAGTTTGATCCGTAAGGGCACCAGAAATCTCCCGACCTCCTGTCAAATTGACTCCCACAGATTTTTAAACATCAAGTGGCCTGATGGGACCGTTCTTAACAAAATCAAAGCCAAAAACATTTACAATACTATTGGGCACTCTGAGGCCATTATAGAACACATTAATAAGGTCTGGTACCCTTCTTTAGACACCCATGCGTGGAAGAATTCGTTTGAAAATCTCTGGAAAGGGCCTATTGAACCTAAGATAAAATGTTTTAACTGGCTAATTATTCTTGATAGACTCCCTATCAGAAAAGATTCCCTTGGTACTGATTTTTGTCCCATGTGCAGGTTACCCGAAACTGGTAGACACGTTCTTTTTGACTGCATATTTGCTAAAGAGATTTGGCATATGTTTGGCATTATGTATCCTTCTTTCTTTAACATCATTGAGATTATTGCCGGGCATATTGTTGGCTTGAAACAAGATTCTAATTTATTTTGGAAAATCCTCTCCTCTGTTATTTTGTGGCAAATCTGGAAATGTAGAAATGAAGAGAGGTTTCAGAATAATCCCAGAATTCTTACTGAGTCTTTTCGAAAACTCATCTACCTAAATTTTTTTTGCAGGTCCGCACTACTATGCTGATTGAAAAAGAGAAGCTCAAAAGGTTCCTCAAGAATGGTTCCGCCATGTTCTTCATATACGAGATGCATGGTGGATATGCTTGGAGGCAGACTATGGACAATCTACAGCTATTTGAAAAAACGTGCAAGATCCTGACCCAAGAAGTGAAGAACAACAGGAAAATCAACGAGGAGCAAATCCTCATGTTGGCTCAGATTCAGGAAACCAAACACATTGTATGGATGGAAGGCGCCTTGGGTTGGGTGGCGTGGGTTGATACCATCGAAGACACATTAAGTTAGTGGCTGCTATGTTTTGTACCAGCTTCTCTTTGCACTGTGCTTAGATTGTATATATTTTTTTGTACTGCTGTTACTCTGTGTGCTCTTGATGTGAGGCCTTTCCTCTCTTGAGCCGTACTCTTCGTCCCCCGCTGCTGCCTTGGGGCTTAATTTTTGATCTCTCTATATATAATATAAAAAAACAAAAAAAAAATTATCTATTGAATATTTAAATTTTGAATTAATTAGTATTATAAATTGCGCACCTTTATGGCTATGGCTTGTTTAATATATCATTTTGCGGCCTGGCTGGCTTGTGATGGGACGGCGTTCCCTCAATGACCCTGCATCACACCTCTTTGGCATACCCATTGCATGCCAAGGTACGATTGCTATCTCTCTATCTCTAATTTATATCCCTATATCTCTCTCTCCCTCTCTCATGATCACTCCCTCTTTCTATCTCTCTAATTGTCCTCTCTCCTCTCCTGGCCCGCCACTCCCTCACTCATATATGTCCCTCTCCTCCTCTCTGCCGTTCGCCTTGCTTTATTGTTTCACCCACTCCTATCCTCTCTCTGTTTCCCCTCTGCCTCTTTACCACCCATTTGTCTTTTGTCACCTTATTTTCTCACTTTCCGCGCCCACTCTATCCTGTCTCATCTCTCCCTCCCCTCTCCTGCCTCTCTCTACCGCCCGGTGGCTTGCGCTGCCTCAACAGTTTGCACCTCCATCTCCCTGCAGCCATCTCCCCTCTGCATCACTGTGTCCTCTCTGCACCCCATCACTCCCTCTCCCTGCCCTCTCACTTTTTATCCTGTTGGGCCTCTCTCCCTCTCTCCCCTCTACTCTCTCTCTCTCCATCAGCCTCCTATCATCCCATCTTTCCCTCCTTTTCTCCCTCCCGCCTCCCTATCTATCTCTCTTTCTCTACCTCTCTCCTTTCTCTTCCCATCTCTCTTTCTCTTCCCATATATCTCTATGTCCGCCCTCTCCTCTATCTATCTCTTATTTCTCTTTCTCTCCCTATCTCTCCCTCTCTCCATATCTATTTATCTCTCTTCTTCTTTATGTTTTGTATCTCTCTATCCTTATCTCCCTTTTTTCCTCTCTATATATCTTTGTATATCTCTATCTTTGCATCACTCTCTCTACCCATTGGGAGTGTGAGATAAAGATGGTAAAGTGGTTAATAAATAGTCCCAACTCACATTGTGAAATTTTAAAAAATTATAAGCATACTTGATTAGCAAGTATTTTTTGAAAATTATAAACATACTTACTTGATTAGTAAGTATTTTTTGAAAAACTATGTTGTTATGTTTATGACAATAGTTTAATCTAACTTATAAGAAGGGTATTTTGGTTGATAGATTATTTTTAAGATAGGATTGTTTTATTGTCATTTAGAAATTAATTTTGGTAATCTAAAAATATAATTTGGTCGTTAAAAATAATGTTTATTTATTTATCTTGATTTATAGTCAATTTGATGGTATATTATAATTTTTGTGTGAGTGGTGATTTTGATAAGATGTCAAATGTCATAAAATTGTGTTTCAAATTTGGTTTTTGGGAGCAAAGAATTCGTTATGAATCATCCTCGTAGTTTGACTTTGTTGTCATAAAGCAGGGAACTTCTCTCATTTGTGCCAAAACTTCAAAGAGAAACACCATATTTAGACAAAAAGTGTCATTTCTTCCCCCAATCATGGGAAATAGATTTAGAATGTTGTTAAAGAATTGCTCTATTTTGAGGAATGAAGGAAAAGAGTTAGACTTTATAGTTGTGGGTCTTGTTGATAACTCCCAAAGGTCTTCCTCTAAGGACAAAAGAAAATCAAATGTTATGACTTTGTGTCCTTTGGTTGTGTGTGGTTCTTCTTTGAAAAAATGTAGGTTGGCCCTCACAAGTTAAACTTTGAATCTTCTTCATGGTCCTTTGGAGAGGTTTGGAGTCAAGCCTTCTTGATTGTTGTTTTGGCTATCCCTTTGTTGTAAGTTGTTTGTTTCTTAGGGACTCTTTTGGTTTTTAGGCATGTTTCATTGTTGGTTTTGGTTTCATGTTGTTGAGCATGTCTTTTCTTGATGTACAAGGTTTTGGAGTCCTTTAAAAAGCCTCCTCAGGTTCATAGCTTCGATCAAAAGTGTTTACCTGATAAAAAAAATAGCTATAACTAACAAGAAATTGGTGCAAAATGTATGTTGTTGTCAAATATATGAACTAATCTTACTTATTAATCATAAATAAACCATAAAAGCACCAATGTTTTTGAAATAGCTTCTATGTATATAATGGCAAAGAGGATTTGTGAGTGAGTGTCATGGTGAATATGTACTTTTTTCAATGTTGGGATATTTAGTGAATATATCTTCTAATTAAGGTCAATGATGGCATGGTGCAATTGCAGCAAATACACCTCCTCTATTCCCAACAAGCATGGTTCCTTGTGGTTGTCTATGGATTAAAATTTTGGATTGCTAATTTTTTGTTTAATCCCTCTTCCTCACTTTTTAAGGAGTCCTAAGAAAGGAAACTTTAAAACTTTATCAGTTTATGAAGACAAAACATAATTTTGTTAGTTTAAAGAGGGGTTATTAAAACCTTGTTGAGAGCCCACATGGTTTCCACAACCTCATTGAGATCCAACATAGTTCTCACAACCTCTCTCAATTTCGAAAGGAAAGAATGACATGTAACACTTCTCTCTTCAAATTCTTACAAACTATAAGCAATTTCAAAGGTTTTGAAAACCTTGTTAGAAGAAAATTTAGGTTTTCACAACCTATTTTAAGATCAACAAAGTTTTTTTGAATGTTTAACTTCCCAACATTCTCAAGTAGGCAAAAGACATGTGAAACAAAGTGGTAGTTATATACATGTACATATATGATCTAGGTGGATATGCTCACCAAAAATTTAATTGTTCCAAATGCTCAAATAACTAGCACCATGTTAAAGAGCTCTCTGATATGAACCCAACGCAACTTGAATCGTCTCGAAAGGAGTTTGTATGCTCAAGATATGGTCGGTCAAAGTTCGGTAAAAGTTCAATCAAAATAGGGGTACCAGATGTAGGAGGATAAGTCAAAAAATTGATCATATAAAAAATGGTCAAGACCAACATCATGTCGAAGAGATCATCGACACGAATCCAACATCGCTTGAATTGCCTCAAATAGAGCTCGTATGCAAAAGATATGTCCAGTCAAAGTTGAGGGTTGACCATGTTGACTTGGCAGTACAATGATGACGTCAGCATGTTGACGAGGTAGACCATACAATACAGATCATGATGTGGAAACTTTGTACTCTAGCATGTGGCAGTACAGATGGACGTGGCAGGTGACATGGCTCCAACATTGAGTTTCCCAATTAGGTACTGACATGTGTCCGCTGGTGAACAAATCAAAACATTCTATGTGGCACATTGTTGACACTCCTTCGGGCGGAAAATGAACAGTTTGTTAAAATTTTAGTTAGGGAGTCAAAGCCCCAAACTCCTAACCTTTCATCTCCAAACCTCCCTCTCTACCAATACGTCATGGGACTTGCTCCATCTATATAGGGGCATCAATTCTATTTAATGAAGGTTTGAACCACCGACCCCTCCATTCCTAAATCCATCCGCTACCAACCGATGGTCACGTGGTTTTGAGGATTTTTTAGCAAAAGATATTTTTCAATAAAAAGTGAGGGGTGGGGGACAGTTTGAACCGCCAACCCCCAAATAGCTAACATACCAAAATTACCGTTGAGCCATATATTTGATACCAACCATAGAACAAATAAGGATGGGTTTTGTTATATGTTTTAATCCAAAAACCTATGTAAAGGCATAATAGCCATATTTACAAGATTTTAAGTTAAAAATGGGAGATAAGGGAGTATGGGGAATATTATTGTTTTAACCCCCATATAGCAAATATAATTAGATAAAAGGGGGGTTATTAGCTTATGGAGGTATTAGAGAGATTTGGAAATTAGGAGGAGGTGAACTCTCTGTGCAGGTAGAATCAGGAGATTAATGTCAAAATGTTTGTACTTGAAGGAGAGAATTTGTCTTCATTTTCCTCATCGATTGAGGAGACTTTGTAAAGACTTTTGGAGCAGAATTGAAGGATCGGTCACTCCATTGGAGAGAGACCCGAAGATGTAGCCAATTAGCAAACTCCGTAATCAATTCTTGTCTTTGTTTTCTCTTTTATGTTCTCATATTTTCTATCATGCTAATCATTTTAATGTCTTTTTAAAGCATTTAAAAGTAAGCTTAAGACATTCAATTTCTCGTTTACATTAAATTAACATTCATTCACACAATTGTCATAGATCCTAACAGATCAATATATTTTGTAAATATTCATGTACTAATATAAATTTTACATAATCATTTAAAATACAGAGCTACCATAGGCTTTGGCTTACAATGACATGATTTAACATTACCTTGTTCATGTGTATCAATATGCCATTCATTGCAGCGTATTCCAACTTATCCTCATATGATTTCGCACATTAGGGGTTAATTAAATCCAAATCAATGGGAGGTCAGAAGTATAGTTTGGAGTTTTCGTTCTCAATGGAGACTCCTATTTTGTTAACCAGTGACTGGAGCCAATTGTCTTTCTTGGGTCGTATTACTGACTAGCATTTGAAGCTTGTGTTAGTTGAGCGAGGGTTAATGACAATAAAGGTTGTTTGGCTTATTTTAGGGAAGAAATTTTTGGTTTCAAAGGAGTGTCATTGAGTGAATACTGACATACCAGCCCATTTTGTTGCTTTGCTCCTAGATCTTCAAGTGCCCAAGGATTTTGTGGGTCAGTTAACCCGCAAGTTATTTTGTCCACATTTCTTGGGGATTTAGATGTTCTCAATGTTGCACAACATGGAGTTGGTATCCTTGAACAACGAGATCTCCAATTGCCAATTGGGGTTCCTTGGTATTATTCCTTTTTGTTAGACATCAAAGATGCAGAGCTCCTAGTTCATCGTGGCCACACCTTGGTTGCTTATCAGATGCTTTGTAGACTGTACTAGTTTGAGTCAATGGATGACTTTGACTAGCTCGAGGAGTTCAAATTTTTTGAAGAATGATCATGGGCTTGCTCCTGTTTTTTGGCATATTCCCAAATAAGACACACCTAGGTTTCTTTTATGGGTTGGGTTCAATTTTTTTTTAAAGGGTTATTTCACATATGATACAAATGAAAACTTATGTACATATTTACAAGTTTTGAAGTTATGAAAATATACTAGTTTAGGGTTAACGAAATTTAAGCTCATTTTTTTACGGTATATTGAAAATGTCATTTATCTATGGTTTAGAAACTCTTATCATATTAAGGACATAATATGAAAATATACTCTCTTATCGTATGACTTTCCGCTATTTTGGGTGAAAAGGATGTGAGCAATTCTAATTAATTCATCTAAAGGTTAAAATTTAATGTCAAAGATTTGAAAGACCTATTTGTGATTTCAATGTGTGCTTTGTTGTTGACATTGGGGTTCAAAGTATTTCAGTTGTTCAATATATTGATCATAGAGATTAAAGTGTGCCCTCTTTTAATTACTAGGGTTGCACCTATTTGTATTTTTAAGTAGGAACTCTTATTATCATGCCAGAGCTTTGTTTAGAGGAGCTAGTGTTTGGTTTCACTGTGCTAACTAAGTTTCGATTTACAAAATGGTCAAGGTCCTTGTGATCAATTTTATTGATAGATGGTTTTCATTTTATGCATTAATGTTATGCCTCCCTTGTGTTTATTTTCACCCTAGGGTCAACCCTTGACACCTTTTAGACTGCCCCTGGGTTGTTCCCTTTGTTTTCTCATGATTATTCCATCTTGGGTGTTTTTCTAAAATGTTCGTTCTTGTGAGGGTTGGCATGGACACATCCCTTGGCGTATGTACAACGTTATAACTACCATTCCCTATTTAAATTTACAATATGGGTCGTTTCTTTTCCAATCATTTGTGTTTTATTGCTTTGCCTCAATTCAATAATGAAAACTCCAATTTTCTAACTTCCACCAAATCTCAATTAGCATTCCCTAGGCCAATTTATAATTGGCGTTTAAAAGGCCTGTTGTAGAACCTCGACTCCCTTACCATTAAGGTTGTTAAAATGGTGTTAGGGAGGAGGTTTATGACCACCAGTGAGAGATACCGAGTGAATACTGATATTACTTCCAACTTTGTGGCTTCCTTACAGAGTCTCCATGCAAACAAGGAGATGATTTCTCAATTGATCCAGCGAGTTTTTAAACCCGCTTTCCTTCAAGATTTGGGCACAATCATAGAAGTTGCTCAATTAGGTGAGGGAATCCCTCACCCTCACGAATTGCCATTTTTTGGCCATAAGCCCATCACACTTCTTCCTTTCTTATCATATGCCATTGATTCGGCTTATTGGGAGCATCGCCTTCATGCTAAAAATTCCTATGACTCTCTCAAACGCTTATACCAGCTTGTGCTAGTTAAGGATTCTAAATGGATTGTGCTCTTCATTACTTGTGACACATAAGAGTCATCGGTTCCAATCTTGTTTGGATATTGTATATAAAGGTGTATAAATTTGTTTAGTTTTGTGTAGCCTTTTAAAAAAAATTAGCTTAGCTTTACCTATGGCCATTATATGAACATATGTATTCATGGATTGAGTCGTTGTTTGATTCAAATGTATAAGGTGATACTTGGTAGCTTAAGGATTCTCTTGTAATGGTTATAATGATGATTTGTTTCCACTACATTAGCGTTTTCCGCTTTTCAAGAGAATGTCATGTTAATAATAAAAAAAGCTTTATATGGTCAAATATACGTGTCCCCATTATGCTTACAAGGTGCAAGGTGTATGTTACTTTGAGTTTCAGTTCTTTTGAATTTCAGGTGATGAATGTTATTGATTTCATTATGTTATAGATGGAATTATTGCTAAAGCTATTTTTTAATTGTATGCTTGTTGGTTAGTTGTTCCTTGGTTACCATGATTGATTTCCCTCTATCTTATAATGTTGTCACTATTTAGGTTAATTGTTGAAATTCAATATGCTTTTTTGTATTTGCATGTTATTGCTTATTATTTCACATATGAAACTAGATCAATTTAGGTTTAGAAATGTGTACCTCACTTGGAGTGCAAGATTTTGACGTATGAGAACTTACCTCATGCTTGACCCCTCTAGCTTACTTTATTTCCTTAGCAGTGGATGACCTTGTTCATTTATTTTCCTTTTGGATTATTGTTCCTAAGTCTTGCCACACCTCCACTCTTGTTTCGATTAGATAGAACTCCGTTTGATTAATACCATGGTTTTCTATTTTTTCTACCACCTTGTTTGCTTCCCTGTATACATGTGGTCGATTGAAACAATCTGTAGTTCTTCTAGGAGCTCTTTTATCTTGTTGACTCTTGATTGAAGTTGTCATACTCTAATCTAGCCTTTAGTAATGGCACTTACACATATTGTTTAATCACATTCTATCTCTATTGATCTTAATCCTTTCTCTTTGCAGAGTAATACACCTTGTAGGAAACCTTCTATTTATGTTGCATTATTTGTTGATGGAGGTAGTTTAACTAATCTGGCTGCAATTAGTGAACCCCTTTCATCATGGATAATGCATCCAACTCCTTCCATTCTAGGGTTTCCCTGGGAAGCACCGTTTGTATTTAATTTGAATCTTCCTAATGTGGGTGGACACCATTTAACTTTATTTCTCTTAGTTTTTGAGTCTGGGGCAAATTGGAATGCTACTAGTATTTTCAGTTCCTTATAGTTCTTCATTAGGCTTTCATCCCAACATGTGAATTTGGTTTTCCTTTGTAACTTGATGTGGGAATTCAACCATTTTTTTATATTCCTCTTGATGGATTGTGTGATTTCCTCAACTTTCTTGGCTTTGTCCTAGAAGATTCTTTTATTTCACTCTTTCCAAATATTCCAAATCAGAATTGAGGGTTATGTTTGCCATATTTTCCTCCATAGGGATTCCCTCTTCATATTTGGCTAGCTAATGAGTAATTCCTTTAGTTTATTATTCCTCGAGGCCATCCACCCATGTTTATTATGTAACCAATACCAACAGTGTGTTGTGAATGGACAATTCAGAAGTAGGTGATCCAAGTCTTCTTCATTCTTGTGACATAGTAGACATTTGCTTGGGCCTTCAAAACCTACAACTTTCAATCTTTCTCCTGTTAGTATTCTTCCATGTAGGGCTATCCAGATAAATGCCCCTGCCTTAGGGAACACCCCTTTACCCCAACAAATTTTCTTAGGGAAACCACCCCTTTCTTGTCTATCCTAGATATGGTAACCCATTTTCACTGTGTATTTTCCCAATTTGGCCCCACACCATACTATCTTATCTTCTTGTGTATTCAGACTTACCTTCCTTTCTTTCATTATTTCTTCTAACTTCTTGTTTGCTTCCTCATCCAGGGGGAGAACATCTAGGATCTGTCATTAGCTTCCCCCATTTGCATCATGCATAACATAGTCTTGAACACTTCTACTTAACATATTTTCAATGAGATGAATGTGGGGAGCTAGTTCTAGGTACTCCTTCAATGGTTTATATCTACCCCATGAGTCCTCCCAAAAGTTTGCACTTTTCCCATTATTGATTTTTCATGTGATGTGGTTAGTTATTACATGCCTTGAGCTTTGCATAAAGTTCCAAATGTGAGAGTCGTTTCTTGCATTTTCTATAGTCAATATCCTTTCTAGTTTCAGGCTATCCAAGTACTTCTTTTGCATTACTTTGCACCATAGAAGTGAAAGATTATGATACATTTTCCACACTAATTTCACTCCTAGGGAAGCATTTTGTAGTTTTAAGCTTCTTATACCAGCCCCTCCCTCTTCCTGAGAGCTACATACTTTGTCTTGATGAATTAGTGGGATTTTACGTTGTTCATTTGAGCCCTCCCATAAAAAGTGTTTAAGTATACTTTCTAACCCTACTAATGCTTTAGATGTTAACTACATACATGACATTGAATATATAGGGATTGTTGACATTACCACTTTGATCATTGTTATCCTCCCTGCTAATGTAAGCCATTTCCCTCTCTAGCTTAGGGATTTGTTATTGCATCTTTCTTTTATTTGCTCCCACAACCCAATCCTTCTTATGCCTTTGAATAAAGGCACTACTAGATATTTGCAGGGTAACACCTCTGTTGAGTAACCTAGTATTTTAGTAATCCTTTTTTGTAAGGATTTCTTTGTGTGAAAGAAGTATATCTTAGGATTTTCCATATTTATTGCTGACCTGAGATAATGTACTCTTGTAAGAAATATCTTATATTTACTGCCTCTTGGATGGTTGCTTCACCATATAACAACATGTCATCCACAAAATGTTGGTGAGTCAGAGCTTCTATCCTTGTGCAACTTGTACTCCTCTCCATAGGCCTTGTTCCTTCTTGGAAGCAATATGCCTACCCAGGGATTCTGCCATAATAATGAATAAAAAGGGGGAGATTAGGTCTCCTTTCCTTATCCCATTGGAGCTTGGGAAGAATCCACATGGGACATTGTTAACCAGTATCGAGTATCTTGTTGAGGAAATGCACTGGAAAATCATATGCAACCATGCTTGGTCAAAATTGAATTTCTCCATGATTCTAATTAGCAATCACCATTTTTCCTTATCATATGCTTTGCTTATGTCTAGCTTTATCAAATTATACTTTTCTTTCTCTCCTTAATTATTGTGTAAACAACTTCATTTGCTAGAATGATCTATCCACAATATCCCTTCCTGGAGTGAAACCGCTTTGGTTTGATGATATGATCTTTTCCAATACCTTCTTGAGCCTGTTTGCTAAGGCTTTGGATAGGATTTTATATATGTTGTTGCAAAGAGAGATGGGGTGGTAGTCCCCAAAGTTCTCACATACTTCCTTCTTGGGTAGTAACACTATCATAGTGTTGTTCAAGTCTTTTATAAGTTTTTTGTGTTTTATGAAGTCTTCTATTAATTCCCATATTTCATCTCCAAATATGTGCCAACACTTTTGATAAAAGAAAGTTGATAACCCTACTGCTTAGATGTCGCTTTGAGTATGGTCATCCTTAAAAGGTGTTTGCATGCTTCCGTGGGTAACTCATGAATGCAACATAGAACAAACCAGGGCCCTGGAAGGGAAAAGGACCCATGCAAGAGGTGACTCCTGATAAAGATGGGTTTGTGCCTGCCAGGACCCAAAATAAAGGTCAAGGGATGAAGAGGACTTTTCGAGATCACTAGGAGGGGGTTTTCAACAAATTTGATTCGCTAAATGATTTAATTCATGAGGAGGGGGTCTCTCCTGACATGCATGTGGAGGCTACCCCAATTACTTCACTCCACCCTGTGCTTATGGATCCTACGTCTTTGGCTTCTGGTCCTACGATGGCTCTTGAGGAAGTAAAAGATTCTTCTATTCCCTCCCCTGAGGTTGGGCTTGGGGATCTGTGTGCCAGGGTTGGTACTTCTTTGGTCTCTGCTGATATAGGAGTGAGCTTAGCTGGAGGTTCAGGGTCTGGAGGCTCTGCAAAGAGTAAAGCTTCCTTTTCTTCTCATATTTTGGGTGTGCATCAAAAGTCCCTGAAAAAGAGTACTCCTGACATGTCCCAAAAGGTGGGTAGGAAGAAGGATCAAGAAAAAATTAAGTTGGCTGGTGAGACGTTGGTTGAATCTGGGTCGGTGAAGACCTTGGATTCTCACATTACCCAACCATCGTGATGATTATGCTCTCATGGAATGTGAGGGGTATGAATAGCATCCCTAGACAAAAGGCTATTCAGGATTTGGTTTGTGCTCATTCTCTGGATTTTTTTTTTCTCCAAGAGACGGAGTTATCTGTTGATAGCATGATGCAGAGTGCTTCTAAAATTTGGAATAGAGGTTTATGTCAATGTGTGGGTGCACAGGGGAGCTCTGGTGGTCTCGCCTGCTTCTGGGATCCTCGGTGGGTCTCTCCTATTTGGTGGTTTTCTAGTAGATTCTCCATCTCTCTTATTGCTTTAAGTTTGGAGACTGGAGAAAGAATTTTTTTGTCCAATATCTATGCTTTGTCAGATGTCCCTGGTAAGAGTCTTTTATGGTCTCATATAAATTTTTTTGAGATTGTTGGATCCCTTTTTACCCTGGATTTTGTCAGGGGATTTCAATGCAATTGTCTTGCTTGAGGAGAAGAGGGGGGGTGTGCCTCGTCTGGACACCTCCTTTGATCTTCTGCGGGAGAATATTTCTTGGCTTCGACTTGTGGACATCAAACCCATAAATGGCACTTTTACTTGGAATAACAGGAGGCTTGGGGAAGAAGCTATTGCTGAAAGATTGGATAGGTTTCTGGTATCCAGTTTCTGGGTTAGTGACAAGTGGATAACAAGCTCTGAAATATTGGATTGGCGAGGATCAGATCACTGGCCGATCAAGTTCTCTGCTCGCCTAGCTAGTGGATCTAAGAAACAGAATTTTAAGTTCTAGATCATGTGGCTTAGGGAGGAGGGTCTTTTTGACTTAGTGTCTAAATGGTGGGGGGAAGGTCGTCCTACTTTTGGGACTGCTATGTACACTTTTATGAAGAGGATTCAATATGTGAAGTATAAACTAAAGCATTGGAATAAGAATCAGTTTGGTAACGTGTTTCAATAGAAAAGGGCAGCCCAAGAGCATCTAGATTCTATTACTAAGCAGATCAGGGAGCATGGATTGGATGCAGTTTTGAGCAAGTTAGAGGATGCAGCAGTCAAAGTACTTGAGGAATGGGAGCTTCGTGAGGAATTTTTTTGGAAGTAGAAGACTCGTATTGATTGGCTTCAGGAAGGGGATAAGAATACCTCCTTCTTCCATAATTCGGTAAAGGCAAGAAGACAGGGTAACACTATCTCTTCTCTCCGTTCTTCAAAGGGATTTGTTCTTTCTTCCTCTTTGGAAATTTCTAATGAGGCTGTTCGTTTCTTTTCTAATCTTTTTACTGAAGATACCCCACTGGCCATTGAGGAGGAAGACTCTATCCTGGCATGTATCCCTCCTTTGGTGACTATGGAGATGAATGCCTCTCTTCTTTAGCCAATTTCTCTGAAGGAGTTAGAGGATGTGGTGTTTCAACTGAAAAAGGGGAAGGCTCCTGGTCCAGATAGGTTCCCTGCCGAGTTCTATCAGGAATTTTGGGAAGTGATCAAGCTTGATTTGTTGGATGTTGTGCAAGAATCTCTAAGGAACAAGCAAATGTTGAGAGCTATGAATGCTACTTTTCTAGCCCTTATTCCTAAGCGTGAGGGTGTTGATTCTCTAGATCTCTTTCGTCCAATTGCTTTGTGTAATGTGGTGTATAAAATCATCACAAAACTAATTGTTGAGCGCTTGAAGCCGTGGTTGGATAAGCTAATCTCAGAGGAACAAGGGGGCTTTGTAGCAGGTAGGCAGATTCTTGATGGAGTTGTGATTGCAGCAGAGGCTATTCATTCTATGGCCTCTTCAAGGGATAAGGCCATGTTCATAAAATTGGACATGTCAAAGGCATATGATAGGGTCAAATGGAGTTTTCTGATCAAAATTCTTGGAGCCTTTGGGTTCAGCAGTGAGTGGATTGATTGGGTTATGTGTTGTGTGAAGACGCCCTCCTTTTCAGTTCTCATAAATGGGGAATCCTCTGAGTTGTTTGGTGCCTCTAGAGGTCTTCGACAGGGAGACCCTTTATCCCCTTATCTGTTCATTTTGATGGCTGAAGGTCTGGGGAGGTTCATTAAGTCCCAGGTTGTGACTGGGCTTATACAAGGTTGGAACTGGAATAACTCCCTTTCTCCTCAATCCCATCTTCAATTTGTGGATGACTCGGCCTTGATGGGGGTTGCTAAGGTAGCAGAAGCGATTGCTTTTCGTCAGACTTTGGATTGCTACCTGGCTGCCTCAGGACAACGCATTAATGAAAGTAAGTCATGCATCTATTTCTTTAATACCCTCAGGCTTATTCAACAACGTATTGCTAGGATCTTAAGGTTTCAGGTGGGGAAACTTCCCTTTACCTATCTGGGTATCCCTCTGGATGTGCAACCACCTGCCAAGCATTTTTGGCAGGAGGTGATTGATAAATTTTGAGGACTGGTTTGTCATTGGACCTATAGATGGTTATCAACGACAGGTAGAGTCACTCTTTTAAAGTTTGTTGTGCAGGCCCTACCTATTTATAGATGTTTTGTGATGACTGCTCCTTCAAGTTTCATCAAGGATTTTGAGGGGCTTTGTAGGCAGTTTCTTTGGTCAGGTAATCTCCTCTCAAGAAAGTGGTGCTTAATTAAGTGGGAAGTTGTTTGTCGACCGAAACAAGATGGGGGCCTGGGATTGCATAGAGCGGATTGGAATGGAGAAGCGTTGGCAGCTAAGTTGTATTGGAGGTGGTGTTCACATCAGCATCAAACTTGGGCTAAGATTCTTACCTTCAAGTATCTTGGGGAGGTGGATGGCGCTGAGGTTCCTTGTTTTAGTCTTTTGGGTAGAGGGTCTATGATCTGGGAAACTCTCAAGAGGGGAGCTCTTCTGGTCAAACAAAGCCTATTCTGGATTTGCAATAGAGGTTCTGATGCTCTCTTTTGGCTTGACGCTTGGGATGGCTTCCCGCCTATTCTCTCCTTTCATCCTCACTTGGAGAATTTAAGCAGGATTTTTGTTCAAGCTGGCTGGAGTAGAGTGATGGACTTCAAAGCCCCTCTGGTTTTGGGGCAGACTGTCATTTATCAGTGGAAGGGTATGCATGAGTGGCCTTTGGGTGGTTCTTTGGAGGATAGGAGGGAGTTGTCCTCCATTTTAGCTGATAGAGTGTGCTGCTCGCTTCCAGAGAGGGATGTTTTGGCTTGGGGCTCAGATCCTAAAGGGAAGTACTTTGTTGCTTTAGGATATCGTGCTTTGGATAGGCAGGCTTTAGGCAGTGCTGAGGTTCCTTGGTGGAAATACATCTGGAATAAATTCTCCTGGCCAAAATGCAATTTTTTCTCTTGGCTAGTGGTG
>VDFB02195652.1:0-14337 GCA_007258455.2 Sequoia sempervirens | reverse complement strand
TGTTTCCTTCACACTATGTAATAGAGGAATCAACCACATTCTCTATGTGAAGTACTATAGGTAGACCTAGTATGCCTTGATATGTTTTTAGATTTGACATTATTCATGCAGTGGGAGTATCTAGATATATTTTTGGTTAGCCTTTATGATATTTTGGTTTTTTGGTTATTGATGTGATGGTGAGTTTTCATATTTCATTAGATTTGGATCTATGAGTTATGTAGGTTGTGGATTAGCTACCCATTTTCTTGTAGTGGGATAACTCATATGTGGGTTGTCTACATTTGCGAGATTATTTTAGTGTTAATGAAAAATTATTAGTTGGCCTTGTTTGTGATCATTTATTCATTGGTATATTGCATTGAGATAGGAAGATGGATATACAGATACTTAATTGTAGATGTTGAATTGATATGTTGATCCAATATGAAGTAAGTACTATCTATGTTTGGTACATACCCTAGTTTGAGGCATGGTTAGCTTGAATGAGTTATAATTTGTTGACATGGTTTCTATTCCAACTAAGGAAACTAATCAAAGTCTTTCTTATCATTTATATTTGATGCTTGTGTTCATGTAAACATTAGTGCAGGTTTGAATGATAGTTGATATAATTAACCTTGGCATGTTCCTTTTTCTTCCATAGGTGGCATGTTGGAGGATGTGAATGAGGTTTTTGCTTGATGGTGGTTATCATGGTTGCTTTCCTAGGTATCTTATTGGAGAATGAGAGCATGGTGAAGATTCAAATGGTACATTATTGGCTAAGGGATTTTTTCCCTTGTTGGTGATTCCTATGGATGTATTTAAAATGTTGATGTTGTGTGGGAGAATGTTAGGATTAAGGTTTCATCCACCTTGTAAATCCTATATCATGGTTCCAACATCCTTGGAAAGTGTCTCTAGGCACTTAGTGTATTAGGAAAATATTTTTTAATACTAATTCTCATCATTGTTTGTAATATACTCATAAGGGGTGATGGGTCCGCTGGCAACAATAAAGGTGATGTATGGACATAAATATTTAATATTATTTTCCCCACATGTGGATACCTAGAATGGGATAATAAAATATAAAGGAAATGATAAATGAGCAACTATTGGGGTTCTCTAAGTGGGTTCTTGGAAAGAGGCAACGTGTATCACTTGGCTTTCCATCATTTATTGCATTTAGTGTAATGTTTATCTTCCAAGTTTGGGTGCCCAACTTGGAGGTAAAGAATTGAAGCCAAAAAATAGGCATCCTTTCATATTCCATGGAGGATTTCCAAGTGTTGGGTCATTTTTATTGAAGAGTCATCTTTGGAAGCCTTCTTTTGGGCTTAAGACCTCTTCACACATCTATAAAATCAGCTCTTTGGGTGTAGAAAGTATGAGGAGTTCAGTTGAATGTAGTGTTACTCTACAAGAATAAGGAAAAGTTGAGGCATAAGGAGGTTTTTCATAGGTACATAAGTTTTTTCATGGTGGATGAAAAGAGGAGAATGGAAGTGATTGTATTGTAATCTCATTTATTTGATGATAATACATACTTGGCCTCTCTTCTTGGTGAAGTTTTTTCTTGCAATTTTTTCTCCATGTAAATATTGTGTTATGTGATTCTCTTGTGTTGCCGATTTATGCCTCTCTCTTTTTGTCGTATTGTGATGTTATTCTTCATATATTGTTGTTATATGTTCACATAAGGTAGTGTTTATAATTATGTTATGTTGGCTGATTTTTGACATCATAAAAAGTATGGATCTAATCATGGTAATTCCATATTAAAGCAACTTAATTTTTATATTTACATATAAGTTTCAAATTTTCATGTTGTTGTATTCCAAGCCTTGAATCTCATATTTTGAATTCATATTTGGATAGAGATTAAATTTCCTAACAATTGGTATATGAACCTGCTTATTTCTCATCAAGAATGGGATGTACGTGAAATTTTGAGGTAAGTAAAGATTCATTTTAATAAGTTTAATATAACTTTTGCTGATAATTTCACCATCCTATACACCTAGCTAAGAGGAAGGTCCAAATTTATCATAGATGAGAATAAGAAGGACATTGTAAATGATGAGATAATTTGGTGGTTGCAAGGAATAGTGAGTTGTCATCCCCTATTTGATAGTGGAAATGAAACACCTCAAATTTCAAGTAAGAAAATTTATATCACCTAGAAGCTAGCTTGAAATATGATGTCTAAACTATGGAAAATACATGTGGCATGGTGGTTGGTGGTAATTTTCAACAAATAGTTGTCATCTACATAAAATTCATGGTATTCTAAATACAACAATAATAGTTCTCTCCTTACATTTATTTTGATTTAGTTGCTAGTATTGATGATGTTTACATGATATCCTCCACATGTAATGGGTTGAATTTATGTGGAAATTATAAGGGTAAGAAAGAGAAGGGTATTAAAAACTCAATGCACTTATAGTATCATGATCCACCATGTGTTCCCAAAGTTCAAGGATATAATTCATTAAATTCTTACTCAAATGATTCAAATTCTACACATGTTTGTAAATAAAAATGCTCAAACTATTATCAATTTGGGAAAAAAATTAATATGGTAAATGTAAAAGGGTACATAGACCATTTTATGTAAAGCTACCTATACATTATAATCCAAGACCTAAAGATATTTTCAAACATAAGGATGACAAGATGTTTTGTAAAATTGATATGGGTGGTAGACTCATATTTTTAGATATTTTTCAAACATAAGGATGACAAGATGTTTGGAAAAATTGGTATGGGTTGTAGACTCATCATTTCTTACATCTATAAACTAAATCTAATATAAGAATATGAAATACATATTGTGAATGTTGACAAGGTTATGTAAGTATTATGTCTACAATTCATGAAACTACACTCTACACTGGAAGACAAAGTGATATTGTTTGAAATAATCTATGGTTTAATGGGATAAAACATATTTAAAAAAAAAAAAAGTCAAAATAAACATACAAACGAAACAACCAAAGAATTTAGTTTTGAAGGTGATAAGAAAGGTAAAATTCATTTTGATATTCTAGATTTCATGTATAATTGTAGCATGGTGTTTAGCCACTCATTCCCAAGATCACAATTAGGAAAAGGATTTTAATAAATCATAAGTTTTAGATTAAATTATAAAAATGAACATCACACTAGGATGCACAAACAAGAAATTTTAGTAGAGGGTACACTGTAGATTAATCTTGTAACTCCTTTGGTTGTAGAATTGGAAGTTATTCTTTGCAACAATGTGCACACTTGGGAGAAGATAAAATTTACAAATCTAGACATATAATATGAGAGAAGTGTAGCATTTGAAACCAAGGAAGTGAGAACATTCAACACATAAAGTAGCCCAAGGAAATATTAAGAGTATGGGTAGAGGGAGAAACCATGTTGAATATGGTTGTAAATTATCTATAGAAAACTATGGAGTGACTAGTAGAATCGTTTAAAAATGAGAAAGTGGATGCATCCCATAAGGAGATAAAAGGGGTTTCAAAACCACATGAAATGACTCTCACAAAAGTCATTCGACTAAGAAATAATTTAAGAAAAAGGATTTTTAAGTTCTCAAGGATAAAATGGGTTATTGGATTTTCATTGCTTGAGGGAAAGAAAATTTGAACAAGGTTAACTTGTCATATTCCTTTTCCATGTAACTCATAAATGGTCTAAAATTCCCAAGTCGTGAATCCCTTTCTTTTTGTGATCCCATTTTATGTGTAGACTCTTCCCATTCACCTCCTATATGTCAGCCTAACTCTTCCATGGATTATGAGTGTGAAGGAAGAAGGATAATGAGTCTGTGTAAGTGCTCTAAGTGGAAATGTTATCCATCTCAACATTTGTTCCTTCTCAAGTTCTCTTATTTCTCTATTGTCATGAGGATTTCAGACTTCCCTCTACTTCCACACCTTCCAACCATCCCTCACTTCCATTGCACTCCTTACCAAAACTTAAAACTAATGTATTCCACCATGCCCCATTGTCCACCCTAACCTTTGAACCTCCACGTTCCTACAAATTTATATTTTCCTTCTCCACCTACCACCCTGCATAAGGAGAGTACCAATAATTTTACAAAATATTAATGTGACCCCTTGAATTCTTCCACCTAGTGTTGGCATTGATCTTAGCACCAATGAAATGGAACCATGTGGATGTCCAACGAGGCAAGAAAAAAGGGATCCAATGACTTCCATTAATATGGTATATAGGGTTTCAAACCTAAAGGGACTCCTTGTCATAATTACTAAGGATAGTTTTAGGTTGTAGGGGACCCACCTCCACACCTTCGAATCCTTTCCACATAGAAGGACTTAATGGTTGGTTTGATGTGAAAGAAAATAGTAACCAATTGGTATAGGAATTCATTCTCCTGTACCAGACCTAAGATAGATCCCACTATGGGGATTTTAATGCTCTCTAGGAATCTTAAGGTTACAAGGATGGATGGAAAAGGAATACATAAAAAAAAACCAAAACCCCAACCTAAAATTGTTCCAAACACTTGTTATTCCAATGTCCAAGTTTGAGAACAAAATATCAAATATCTAAGAGGTCATGGAATGAAAACACCCATAGATCTAACATTAGAGGATGAAACCCTTTTTATAGTTAGAATATACTCATATAGAGGACATGTTTGAGCTTTCATGGTGGTTGACAACAACAATAATGACTCTACATGACACTTATAGTTGTCATAAGTGTAAATTTTGTACTATAACCATCATTTAGGTAATAATTGGTTTGTAAAATACCAAATAGATTTGATCTCTTGAGGGGAATTTATAATCAAAGCCTTCTTATACTTAGGGTTTTTATTATCACCATTAATTCCCTCCACTATGATAACAATATTTTGTAAGGGTATCTCAAGCATTTTAATAAATATGTATTTACTATTTATCTATGCTTGTAAGTTGGGTCTATGATTTGATCTCTCTACATAAATGTATGAATGTAAAGAATGTATCATGGGTTTACTTTTTCATATGATTTTACTATACATTTTTAGGTGTATTAAATTTGATCAATAAATTAGGGTTTGTTGTTGTAGAATTTTATTAAGGAAACTTGAAGCATGTTTAGGGTGGATAATACTATTGTGTGAATATTAATATCTTGAAGGGTTTATAATGTTATGGTTATGATTAAACATTGTTACAAATTTTAGGGTTTGTATGGTTACCAGTTGATATGTTAAATCTATTAAAATTATTTTCCCTAAATATAGCAAAATTTATTATAGTACTACATATTGGGTGATTTTTTAGACTATATAATGACCATTTTAACTTATAAATCAAATTCTCCTTACCTTTCACAATAAAACTATTAGGAAATCACATATAAATCTCCTCCTCAAGACCCCTATGCAAAAAAAGTCAAACTAACAAGATCCTAGGTGTCATAATTATCCAAGGCCATTATATCCTCCTAAATGGTCTAAATTTAAGATTCACTATCCTCTATAGAGATACCCTCCCTAAAATATCTTAGTGAACATAATAAATATATAACAAAGAAAATACATGATAGAAATATGCCAAGTTATACCTATCGGCTATATTTCATTGTCTTGTGAATCATCTTAAGGTAAGAATAAGGGGTTTCTCTTCTTCTTATACATGCTCATCCTAAAAATATTACTCATAAATATCATCTTAACCATTTTCTTCCTCTTTGTCTTCTAATCCATTATGTTGTTCATCCGCATATTTATCTTCTCACTTCTCAATCATAGGATTAAATGTATTATTTTCTTCCTTTTTCCTTTTTCTTTAAGAACAAAAAAAATCCCTAAAAAAAAATCTTTAAAATAAATCCTTCTTATGTTGGTAGATTCTAAAGATCATAACATTTTACATTCGCAGGACATATCCTAGAAACTTGCATTTCTAAGCTTTTACATCCAATTTAGACCACATTCCTTAGGAAAGTGAACATGAGAATCACAACCAAATATACTTCAAATTTAAATAGAAGGATTATTAACTATCCACAATTCATAACATGTTTATCAATAAGAGATAACTAAGGAGATATATTAATCAAATAACAAGTAATACTTATAGGCTCAACCCAATAGTGCCAATCTAGTTGTGAACCATTCAACATACTTTTGTCCATTTCCATTAGAGTTAGGTTCATTCTCTTTGAAAACCTACTTTGTTGAGGTTTATATAGTTTATTCTTCTATCGAATGATATATTCATGCTTACATAACTCATGAAATTCCCTAGAGTAATATTCACCACCATTATTAGATCTCAACATGCAATATTCATCACCATTATCAAATCTCAACATCATTATTCTATAATATATTTTATTTTCAACCAAGGCATTAAATTCCTTAAACTTATTGAAAAATCATATTTATAACATAAAAAATAGATCGAGGTGTATCTAAAATAATCATCAATGAATGAAACATAATAACAAGATTTTTTACATAAAACTTACATCCACTACACCAAACACATCCAAATGAAATAACTTTTAATAATCTCTTTCCTCTATAGATTCCAACTAGAAATGAAGATCCATTCTATTTACCAAACACAGTGATCAATAAATCAATTTAATCATCAAAGTAATAAAAAACCATCAACCATTTTTTATTAATAATGTTTCTAATACCTTCTTTACTTATGTGACTTAAACATTGGTGCCACAATGTACATGCAATTTTAGTATGACTGATTAAATTTGTGAAGTTGCAAAAAATGGATGCATTCATCCTAAAAAAAATTCCTAATTGAGATCTTTTAGCTACCACCAAGTTTATTTCACCAACTTGCAATGAAAACCACCAAATGTCACATGCACTCCAAAATTATTTAATTTGAATACAAAGAGTAAGTTTCTTGCAATAGAAACTTTCACATCTTGGAATGATTGGGAATTAGTTGTTTCCCTTGCATTTGGTGCTTCGGGAGGATTAATTACTTTGTGGAATAAAGTCTTTGTAAAAATTGATACTTTAGAGGTCAAGGAAAACTGGATAAAGAGTTTGGCTAGATGCTTAAAAAAAACTTGCAATTTTTAATCTACAATGTTTATGAACCTTGCTCATTAGCTGGTAAAAAGAAAATTTGGCGACAAATTTCTACAAGTTTTGTGAATGATCCATCAATTTTAAAAATCATAGCGGGTGATTTCAATGCGATAAAAAATGTTTTAGAAAAAATGGGTGGTATAATTCCCCCAACTGCATTGTTAGAAGATTTTAATAAATTCATCCTTTCCAATAACTTATATGATTGTCCTATCAAGAATGAAATGTATACTTGGAAAAATAGGCGAAAAGACTTTTGTCAAATTGCTGAAAAACTTGATCATTTTTTACTCTCTGAAAATTGGTTACAACACTAGATTTCTTCGACCATGCTTTAATTGGGTCTCAGACAATTTCCACTCTTCTCCTTCTCCATGTAAGGAGTAAATTCAAGCTCCCTTGCTAGAGTCTATGTGGGTTCTGATCCAAATTTTCTTAGATTTAATACAGTGTTTTCCAACCTCCCCTTTTTTAAGGGTACAAGACGTTCCAACTGTAAAAAAGTTACACCTTCTAAAAGCAAAAGCAAAGAAAGATTGAACATTACTTTAAAAAAAAGCTCAAAAACTCAGATTGAATCGAAGTTATCCTATTACTTATGAAGAGGTTATCAAAAAAAAGGAATGGATAGCTCCCTCTTTAACTACAAAAAAAAACTCAAAGCTACAAATTAGAATCCTAGCTCAGGAGGAGTGTTACTAGAAACAAAAATCTAGAGAAACTTGGTTGAATGAAGGAGATAGGAATACAAATTTTTTTCATGCCTCGGCCAAGTTATGTCATCAATCAAACAAGATTTTATCTATTTCATCTTCTGGATCTATTCTTTCTTCTGATAAGGATATTGCATCTGAGGCGGTGAATTATTTTAAAAATCTTCTTTCTTCAAATGCTCCTTACAATCCTCATGAGGAGAATGAGATTCTCGATATTATCCTGAAACTCATAAGTATAGATCTTAATAATATGTTGATGTCAAAGTTCACTCTTGAGGAGGTAAAAAAAATTGTCTTTTCCATGGAACCTAAGAAAGCTCCAGGTCTGAATGGATTTACAATCCTTTTCTTTCAAAAATATTGGGATATTGTTGGTACTAACGTGTTTCTTGCCTTAGAGGAATCAAGAAGATACATAAATGTTTTAAAGGATTTCAATTCCACTTTCAATGCTCTTATTCCTAAGATTTCTACTCCCTCTTTTAAGGACTTCAAGCCTATAGCTCTTTATAATTCAATTTATAAGATCTTCACTAAAGCTATAGCCTTGAGATTGGAAAAAATATTACCTCTCATCATTTCAGATGAATAAGGTGGTTTTGTTCCAGGGAAGGATACTCCTGAGGGTGCCATCGTGGCTCATGAAGTGTTGCATTCAGTTTCACTTGAAAAAACACTTGCTATGCTTATGAAATTGGATATGTTAAAAGCTTATGACAAAGTTAATTGGAATTTTTTATTGAAGATATTGAGAAAATTTGGCTTTTCACAAGCTTGGTGTAAATGGATTTATTCATGCTCTCAGGGTGTGAGACAAGGTGACCCTCTTTCTCCTTCTTTATTCATACTTTTAGCAGAAGGTCTAAGTAGATTAATCATTTCTGCAAGAAATGCAAGGATTTAGAAAGGAATTTCCATTCTATCTTTTCCTTCCCCAATATCACATTCACTTTTTGTAGATGACACTCTTCTATTGGGTCAATCCACCATGGCAGAAGCTAAGGTTATGAAAAAAATCATCTCAATTTATTGTTCATATTCTGGTTAGATCTGCAATGCTACTAAGTCAAATATTTTCTTTTTAAATGTTGATCCCTTAATTGAAAGACAACTTCTTAAGTTTTGGGGTTTTCAACAAGACTCCCTCCCGTGTAAATATTTGGGAATTCCTTTCTTCTTGGGAAAGGAAAAGCATACTTTTTGGGACAACCTGATATCTTCAGTTTCTAACAGGATTTCTCTCTAGAAAGAAAAATGGCTTTCATTTGTGGGAAAAAATATTATTATTAAATATGTTCTTAGTGCTCTTCCAATTTACTTAATGTCATTTTTAAATTTTCCAAAAGGAAAAGGTCAAATTCTTCAAAATTTCCTAAGAGACTTTCTTTGGATGGAAAATATGACTGTTAAGAAAAAGCTTTCTCTAGTTGCTTGGGACTCTATTTGTAAACATAAGTCACTAGGTGGTGCTGGTTTAAGGAACATTTTTCTTCAAAATAGAGCTCTCGGAGAAAAATTGGTATGGAAAATATACACCAAGTCTAAAAATAAATGGTGTAATTTGATGAGGCATAAATACTTGGACTCTCTTGATAGAGAAAGAATCTTTACTCAACATCAGCTCCCAAAAGGTTCCAAGATTTGGAATTACATCTCTTCATGTAGATCATTTCTCCTTCCACACCTTTCTTGGGTGATTAATAGTGGAGATAAGGCTCTTTTCTGGGATGATGCCTGGAATGGTCACAAACCTCTTTGTTAGCTTAGGGATTGGAGTCAAATTGAATCAAAATTAAAAGCTACTTGGGGTCACAAAGTTAGAGATTATCTTGAAACTGATCCTTCTAATCCTGGTTCTTGCAAATGGAAAAACTTTGATTTTCTTCAGGTTCCATCTCAGATCAAAGTTTCCTTAAAATAAGAACTAGATAAGAGACAATTTTTTTTGTCAAAGTAGCAAGATGAAATTATTTGGAAAAAATCCAAATTAGGTCAGTACAATGTTAAAGATGGATATACATCTCTTGTTAATATGAATCATAGAATGTCCATCCCTTTGAAACTTTGTTGGGGTCCTCATGTTCTTCCAAAGGTGGGTGCTTTTGCATGGATAACAATCAAAGACAAAATCTTAACTGGTATGAGGCTTGATAGATTGGGCATCACAAACCTTTTCCCTTATGTAATGTGTGAGAATTCGATAGAATCTACTGACCATCTTCTTCTTACATGTGAATAATTTGCTCAAAGTTGTTGGTATTGGCTCCTTAATTAGTTGGATTGGTCTAGCCCTTTGCATTGCTCTTTGTATCTTTGCCAAAGCTTTTCTCCTCTTCAACATTCTCTCCTATTTGGGATATAAGTTCCTCCATCATAACATGGAACACTTGGCTAGAAAGAAATAACAAAATTTTTAGGAAGAAAACTTCCACTCTTACTCAAATAATTCAAAAAACTGAAGTATCAATCTCAGAAGTTACTGATTCAACTTTGTTCAAGAAATCATCTTTAAATAGATACTTTACTGAATGGGATTCTTTTATTTTGAAATCATGCCATCTTTTAAAACTTCCTAAGGAGGGATCAATTAATCACATGACTCCAGTAGTTAAAAGGAAGACTTCTTTTTGGATTCCTCCCTTTGGCCTCATCAAATTAAACTTTGATGGAGCTTCTAGGGGAAATTTGGGGAAATCTAGTATTGTAGTGGTTTTAAGAGATTGGAACAAAAACTTTATTAGAGCAACATGCGAGCAAATTTCAGAGGGCTCAAGAAATGTGGCATAATTCAAAGCTTTGAGTCTTGGACTCAAACTTGCTAATAAACTTTCAATTTCCCAACTATCTATTGAAGGTGATTCTGCAATCATAGCTTTAAAAAATAGGGACTCTTCATCTTGGAATTTAAAATATATTATGGATTTCATACTTGTTCAACTGGAAAGTTTTTCAAAATATGCAATTGCACATTGTTTTAGAGAAACCAATGTTATGGCTGATTTCTTGGCCAACAAGGTGATTGATGAAAATATTTCCCCCATAGAATTCTCGCCTGAAGAATGCATGTTATTCTCCCAAGATTTGCAATGACCGTAAGGTGTTGATTTTATTTGGCATGGTTTATTGATGATCATTTTAATGTTTGTCATTTTGTATTTTAAAATATGGGAATTGTATCCCCTGCCTTGCATCATACTGTCTTTAATGAGGGACTTTATCGACTCCCTAAGCAATCACTACCCCCCTCATCACATGTATTCGTCTTGGATATTGTAAGGGAATATTTTGTTCGATCATCATCAAAGGTTCTGACAAGATGAATTTCTCTAGGCATGTGTTATACTTATCATTTCCAAGATGAAGTTACTTAATGGTACCTCTGTTCTTTTATTCTTTTGATTTTCCTCCATTGGACATTCACTTGGTTTATTCTAAAGATTTAATTGTGGCATTAATGTCTTCTACCATGCTGCCTGTTTTGGCCTTGGTGGCAGTCCAAAAATTTGTGGCTAAATTTGGCATGGATTCTTTTCGTTTTTTCTGGCACTCGACCGTGAGCTTCTAATTTTATATTTTGACTTTGGAGAAAGTTTTTTTAGTGGATGTTCTATTAATCGCAATCTCCAAAAAATTTCTTCATTTCCAAGAACAACACTTGGCATGTTGATTTGGCTAGAGAGTACTCATCCTTCTTGGCTCATTTATTGCTATTTCTCTCTAAGAAAATTTAAATTCTCCATCTTGCCATGGCAGTTTCTATTCTCTACTTTGCTCTATGTTTGTTTTCTTGTAGAATATTGTGTTGTTTGTTCTGGGTTGTCAAATGGACAACTTATTTAGGGTCTTGGTGCCTCCCCATTTCCATGAAGTAAGGATTGAAATACCCCGCACAGAGGAGAAATTAAGAAGATCATTTTCATTTGAATGCAAGCAAGTTTCTGATTCTGTACAAATTGTGTTGGGTTTTGACTGGCTGGATATTCACACCACAGTTCTACCATATGAGATGGCCTCCTATTTTGTTTCCAATCTAATGGACATATTATGTGATACATAGATGGTCAAGTTTTTAGCAAGCACTTATTTTTTGCCCCACGTCTGCCCACTTTCTTCTCTTCAGCAGGCGTTGGAATGATATGATATATTACAGGGCTCTTGTTTGGTTGGAGGTGTAATTAGTAGGCAACATCTTCTTACTGATTGCCACCTATCAAAAATTCTTTTAGCGATGTCTTATGGTTTATTGAATGGAAACAATAGTGAATTCAAGGTTTGATTGAGACTCTTATCCTAATAATACAAGAATTTTGTAAGTGACCCAATCTACATGTTATTCAAAGCTATTCGCCTTTTAATCCAGAATGCTATTGTAGAGCCACATGAAGAACCCTATTTCCCTCTACCTTCTGATATTGCTTCGTATGAAGGAAGCACTACTTGAATTTGTTCTTCTTTCTTCTCAAGTTTTGATCATGCTTGATGCTCTTTTTTGATGGGATCTACCTGGTTGGAAGTATTTTGTTTCTTGGTATCTTATTGCAAGTCTTCTATACTTCGATTCATAATCATTCTAGTCTAGTATGGATGTTTTGGTGCGTTGGTCTAATTGTGGGCTCTCTCTCTTCGGCCTCAAGTTTTCTTTCTTTCTTCTCTAATTGTAACTCCCAGGATTTTCAATTTTTCCTGGCTGGTTCAATATGTTCTCTCGTACTAGCCTTCTAGGCCCAGACTATAATTCTGAGTTGAATTTTGTTTCTTTCTGGAAACTCATTGTATTATGTAATACTTTCCTTTATTAATATATTTAGTGACTTTGCCACCTTTACCAAATAAAAAAAAAAAGTTTCTTGCAAGTCCTATTATGTGTAAATAGTGTTAAGGGCTTCAATCATCCTATCACTAGAAAAAAATTACACCTTTCCTTTCCTCCATCATAAGTCGCATGTGACGAAAAACACTCCTTGTGGGGAGTCATGTAGTAGGAGCTACTTGAATCAATGAACCAAGAATCATCACTGATAGTGTTAACATAAATAATTAATGCATCATTATCACCATCATTAGAATATTTTTTCTATGGAGGAACCACTAGTTTTTTTTCTATATTTCTTATTCATGTCCTCTCTTCCTATATTTTTCTTTCTTGAGGTTTTTGATCATCCTTTTAAATTGGATATATCTTTCTTTTTATCCCTTTTAGACCTACTTTTATCTTTTGGCCTTCCATAAAATATAGGGTGTTTTTGAGTCATATTTTATATGTTTACTTCTCATCTCTTCTAAAATCAAAGAAATGATGAGACCATTTTTAACTCTACACTACTACCATTGATAGAAAAAAATAAATTTTCTAATGTATTGGATAAAGAACAAAGTAAAAATATACATTTATCCTCTTCCATCTTAATATCTATAGAAACTAGATGAATCATAATAAAATTGAAAGCATTTAAATGGTCTACTTTCAAAATATCATCTTTCATCATTATAGAACACAACCCTATTTTAAGATACATTTTATTGATCACAATTTTAGTTTGATAAATATCACCTATCCTCTTCCATTGATTTTATGCAGTGGTCTCCAAGTAGAGACATTTAAGAGTCCATGGAGTTTGCAAAACACAGTTGAATGGTTCCTTGTGCCTTTTTGTCTAGGGAGTGATCTCACAGTGGTGTGTCCCAAATTTTGACTTAAGTGAAATGCTTAAAATCAATATTTTTTAATTTGTGTCAATTATAGGGAGAAAATGATCAAGAATTTAAGGATGATATAAATAATGAGTTGTTATATTTTCTATCTAGATTCAAACTACAATTTTTTTAATTTAAAGAATTATCTTTATCATTTTTTATTTTATTTTTCAATTAATTTATTTTTCTTCTATTACTTTTATTTAGCAGTATTATGCCATAGTGCATAACTTTCACTATAAATAAATTTTTTCTTTGATTTATTATAATTAGATCATTAACTCCAATGTCTAATGTATGAATATTTTTAGCAATTTTTTTGGTATTTTTTTTTTAGCCACAGTAAAAAACCCTATAGATTATATTAATAATAATATGTAATTACAACAAGTAGAGCATAGTCTAAATGGATATAGACCACAAAATTTCCATTACTTCTACTACCTGTAAACCATCCCCTATACTGCTACTGATGAAGTTTATATAATACCAGCCTAGATCAAAATTTAAAGTTTACAATGTAAGACTTGAAATTTTTAGAACTAAGAAAGATCAATCAATACATCCCTACACGGACCGTAAACTGAATTATCCCCTTGGTCTTCGTGTAGTGCTATGTTCATGTCTAGAACTTGTCCCTACGCCTTTTGTGATCTTTGACTTGCTACTAACTCCCTTGGATCCGAACTTTGATGACATACATATGACCTTAGGTATGAAATGGCATGAAATTTCTTCTTAAATTTGTTCACTGTCTCCTCTCTTATTTCAAGCTAATAGCGATAGAAATACCCATAGAGATAGCTCGACGACCGGGCTAGAGTAATAAGTTATTATGCTTAATTAATTACATCACAT
>VDFB02195650.1:0-23824 GCA_007258455.2 Sequoia sempervirens | reverse complement strand
GAAGGAGGAGAAAATGCGAGCAACAGAGAGTGGAATGTGTGTGGGAGTGAGTAGAACAGGGATTCGAGTTTGGGGTTGTTGAAAAATACAGAGACCGAAATATGTGTGGAGAAGTGTTCCCCGCATGTTGATTCCACCATGACAAGGTTTGTGGGTGTGGTAATACTTATACTTTGGCACATTTCATCTATACAATGTTTGAGCAGAAAAGACTTTCCCCAAGGATTTTTCTTTGGCACAACTGCTTCAGCTTACCAGTATGAAGGAGCAGCCATGGAAGAGGGGTGCGGACCAAGCATATGGGATACTTTTTCCCATCTCTTAAAGCATAAATGGTAGAGGATATTTGTCAGAGGGTGTATAAGTGGGAGAAAGAATAAAGAGAAATAAGAGAATGATGGCGTATAGGGCTAGAAAGGAGAGGGTGGATGAGATCGGAGGTGGGCAGTCTAGAGCATGGCCCAACTATTAGAAGGCGCCTGAAGTTGAACATGGTCTCGTGGAATACAAAATAATGCAGGATATGCACACCATCGATCTATTGTAAAGGCCTCAGGAATATTTGAGCAAATTTAATTGGTAGATGTAAAGGAGAAATAAAAACAGAGCCAAACATCTGTTGCCCACATCGGTCCTGCTTATTCCGCCAAGAGAGTTTGGAACAGGGTTTGGTTATCCAGCTAAGTATAAACATTTTCCAAATATAATTGGATTTGGAATATCTGTTCTTCTTAGTTGTCTTAGAAGGATTTAGGGAAGACTATGGTAGAATAGAAAATGATAATTAAATTAATATTTTGACTTAAGTCATTTGTCGTAATCCCTCAAACTTGCCAAAAAATTAGTAAAATACTCTAAACCCATTTATACGTTTTATACAATGTTGGGATCATGATATCCTCCATTGCTACCTGTAAATATTTTCATTACATGATTTTCTTCATATGTAATGGCTCTATATGTTAATAAATTCCTCTAATTTAATACTTAGTCATCCTCAATATATGGTTTGAGTTGCAAGCTTAAATTCAAGCCTCAATTACGCTAATTGTTGAATCTTTGTCAATTCCTAGTAAAGGGAACTGTGGGACTGTAGGTAACACTGAATGAAGTCTATAATGAGACTTAAAGAATTTAAGGTTTCCTAAATATCCCAAACTATATCCCCTCTACATAGTTAGGGGTTAATCCCTTCAAGGTTAAATATTATTTTATCTATGAGTGCCAATAAATTGTGTTATTTCTTGCTGGTTTGCAAGATAATTGGTATGGAAACTAATATTTTGGGTGAATTTCATGACAAGAAGACCCTTGTAAACCAGTGATGGTCAAAGTTAAAAAGTGCATTTATGGTTCTTAATTGATGTACGAGTCTTAATTAATTATAAGGGTATGGGTTAGGATGGAGTTAAGTTATCCATCTCATTATAGAAATGGGATAGTAGTCAAATTGGTTGATGATGATATCCTGATTGAAACTCACCTAATCAATTATGAAATATGTTCACCGACATTTAGAAGCACTCAACTTATGAATTAAGAAGTATGAATTATATTATATGATTCTTTCTATGTTGAAAACCAAATAAGAAGTCAGATTTTAACCCTTACGAAAGTGATCTCTTACATGTTCTCTCTAAATCTAAATACTTATAGTGTGTAAATAAATAGTTCAATAAGGTTTATAGCACCGTTGAATGTGCCTCTATGATAACTTTTAATAACTTTATTGATGGGCAATTTCTTCATATGTGGTATATAGTATATTGGGTCATAATCAACTCAAACGTTTATAGCCAATAGTGGCATAATAAGATCATGTAATCATTAAGTTACTAGTCCATGGCTTAGCGAAGTGTCTTCGACCTTAACGTATATCTTGAAATTAGAGTGTGTTATATGGCGAAGATTTCCTATTAGGCTTACAATTAAGCAAAATATTATTATTTATGATTTCTAATGCCATTATTATCGAAATAATATCTATACCAAATAGCTAATACTCATCTTTCCTAGGCTTAATATCGACATGCCGTTTAATTTAGTGAAAACTATGAAGATTTATATGCTTATAATATTGAAATTATTAGATGTTGAGTTATATATATATAAGGTACCCAGATGCATGTAATGATGTGACCCTCTGGGAATTTCTCTTGAACTAAGACTATTTTAAATAGCGTGGATTTCACCAAATAATAAAGGATATTAATAGATTAATAATATAATTGGATGTATATGTATTTGGATGTTGATCCAATGGATATAATGTTGCCAACATTCCTAAGTAGGATTCGAGAAATGATTATAACTTAAAATGAGTTCATAAAATTATTGTATTCCCTTCAATGATATTTGTTGGCCTCTTGAGTATAAGAACCTCAATTGTGAACTATTATATGAGTTTCAAATGGGATGATTTCCTATGGGTCATGTGGACCAAGGTAATTTTGTATTAGGAAATAAGCCTATCCCCTAGGTCAATGAGATGAAAATATAAGAGTCAGAATGTTCAAACAAGATTATAAATTTAAACTGGGTGGAGATTGATCCAAGAACTCAATATACTTAAAGGGAAGTGAAACCTCGAGATATGGGGAAACTTGTGTGTAGGTCCTTTGAGAGACCTTGTTAGGAGAACTACGTGTGACTTTGACCCGTTTGTAAGTGGGAACGTAGGCGGTCATTGGGCGAAGGATGCCCCTGTGACTTCAAGTCTATAGGGGGAGGGTTTAGGGGGGTAACTCCAAGGGTTGGGGTTGTTCCTAATTGGTTTGACCTTCTCCCTTTAGTAAGATTTAGTTTGAGGCTGAATGGGTACTGAATGGGTATGAACGAGTCAAAGGAATCTAATATTGTGTATTTAATACATAATATGCTTTTATATAATTAGCGAAGATTGACTACTTTGTAATGGGTATTTGATTATACGTATATGATGGGTAAAGTTAATCTCATGTTAGTTCCATGTATCTCTTATGTGTTTGTATAATTCAACTCCATATTTATGTGTTTATGTATAGGCCCGTGTATCTATGGATTGAGATTGTGATTCATGTTATGTATGACCTGCCCAAGAATGAACCTCTGAGATTTTTTGAGTAGTGACATGCAATTATTGGACCATGCCAATGATCAATGTCTGGGATACTACTAGGGATTAGTCAACATTCCCCTAGTTCATGGAGGTGAAGGTAGCAGACTACCTTGGTTATGATACGGTCGTTTCGGTTTCACAAGTAGGGACCCATTCGTGTGGGTAACGGTAATCTGAGGCTAATCATGTATTGAAAGGGTTCACTGGCTGTCATTGGTATGCACAAAAGTGACCGATGCCATGTGTTACACAAGATTGAGAAGAAGATAGCTAAAAATACCACTAAGGTCATAAGGTGGTATATGTCGGAGCTACTTCTTCCTAGGTGGACAAACTTGTCATCAGTGACATATAAGCGATTGAAGTCAGAATCCATTAGGTTTGGTAGGTTCACTGCTTAGGAAACCCTTGAGATGGTGAATGGACCTACGGTGTAGTATGGGATGCACTGAATCCCCTTACCAATTGTCAGACTATATACTTAACCTTGTGGGGTTGAGGACGGACCCCCGTGTAGTATGGGATGCACTAAATCCTCTTCCCATTGTCCAATGGTGCAAAAGACCAGTGGAAAGGATGCACCCACGGTGTAGTACACAATGCATCGATATTCTTTCTATCTAGGATGCATTATGAACATATGTTAACCATCGTGATGTGTTAGTCAGCCATGGTTATTATGTTTATGTGATGTATGATGAAGTTTGTCACTGTGTATTTGTAGTATATGCTGGAGCCAGTCACTAAGATAATTGTGATATGCGAATGCAGTAATAATTGTGTACTTGTGATGTACATACGAGCTAATCTCATTATACTTGTGATCTGTGATTGAGACAATTTTGTTATACTTGTGATCTGTGTATTATCTAGTCACTATTATACTTGTGATCTGCATACGAGAGAGTCATTGTTATACTTGTGATCTGTGTATGATCCACTCACTATTATACTTGTGATCTACGTATGAGACAGTCACTGTTATACTTGTGATTTGTGAATGATCCAGTCACTATTGTACTTGTGATCTATATATGATCCAATCACTGTTATACTTGTGATCTATGTATGATCCAATCATTGTTGCATTTTTTATCTGTGTATGATTTAGTCACTGTTGTACTTGTACTATGTATGATCTAATCAACTTGTGTATGTGGGGGTATGCTCATGATGACCATTGTGTATAACCTTTGAGATTATGATATGAATGATCTCTTGTGAATATTGTGAATGTTGCTACACTAACATTTGGTAATGATTGGAATGGACCAAACACTTGATGGCAAGATTATTATCATTATATTATAATTGACTATGTTGATAGCTTGTATGTACTAAATTAATAATAGATCTCATACAAGAGGAGAGATTGAACTCCCTTTGTCATTGTGGGGTGAACTACAATGCCTCTGATTCCCACGAGGGGATACATAGGCAAGGTCATCATGAACCCTTGAGGCTTAGGTTGTAGGTTTAGGAATGACCCTAGCTATTGATCTTAACACCTTTGAGTGTAAGCATATAAGTAGTGGTGATTAGTTTTTGTTTCCAACATGGTGAACACAAAGCTATTGAAATTGATATTTCTAATTTACAAGGAATATGTTTGGTTGGTTAAGTGGTAGTTGTACATTGTTATTAAAAAAAAAATTGTTGTGCTCAAGATGGGGATATTACAGAAACTTGATTTTTATGGTATCTTTTAACTACCCAAATCCAATCTTGAATGATATTATAGGGAAGGTTATGAAATTCCAAGGTAACAATGTAGTCATAAGATAAGAACACCTAAGATGCTTCATCAATATTACCGATGAGTATAAAATTGAGGACGAGGATGTGATGATGAAGTTGTTTGTCCATTCCTTGGAAGAGAGTGCAAGAGAATGGTTCAGGAATCTTTCAAACAACATTTCTTCTTGGGAATAATTTGTAGATGCATTCAAGATGCAATTTGGGGATAAAATTGACCCAAAGTTTACTATCCATGAGCTCACCATGATCAAGAAAATAACCAATGAGATGGTGAAGGACTTCAATAGTTAGTTCACCCTCACAATGAGAAAGGTACATCAATACCTTAAGCCTAATGAATGTGTGTCTTGTATTGTGTTGTGGTGCATTTAATTCTAATATAGGGTATTTTTCAAGAGATAAAAATCCTCAAAACCTTAGGGAAACATATGGCATGGCCATAAATGTTGAGAGTAACATGAGGGCATCTAGTAAAAAATTGAAAAGAGCTGATTTGAGGTTATCACAATCAGATATCGATGCTATGAAAAAACCCCTCTCAACCAAAGATAAATTAGATAACTAATGGGATCCATGAAAGACTTGTTCTATAAGGTGGCATCATTTATGAAAAGGGGCTGGTACCTCATGGTATGTCCATGCATTTCAATGAAGGGAAGATATTACACAATAGGCCATACAACATTGATGGTTCAAAAGACCACAACACAATGGATGAGTTGTCCAAAGACATGCGAACTTCAAACAATAGGACACTTGGACACAGTGGACCCCTTAAGGAAAGAACATGTGAATTATCAAGAGGATATATTATGGTGTCAATCATGTTTCCTTCTTCATGATCCCTTATAAATTATCTAGTTACACTCTTTTTGAGTAGAGATAAAGAATTCCCAAAGGAGGAGGGTGGTGTTAAGTATTATGAGGATGCCATTGATGAATTTGATGAATTGGTATTTGATCAAGAAAATGGTATAATATGTCATGATAGCCTTGGTTTGAATGACCAAATTTCCTAATGTGAAGATATAAGCTCGATTCACAACAATATCAACTGCTAGCTCATGACTTCAAGCATTTGAAGTCTCTCATGCAACAAAGGTACAAGAGGACAATGTCATTGAATAAGGAAATCAAATACCTCATTGATGCAATAGTCATGTAAGTTAAAAGTGATTACTAGCTGAGGAATAGGTTTGTTTCAATGCAAGGGCAATGAGATGATAAGGCAATTTCGATAGTATTAAGGGTTGTTATTGGTAAACAAAGTTTGATTGTTGATGATAAATAAAATATACCAACCAAGAAGATAGTTGATAAAATAAAGAATCCAAAACAACAATAAAATAAAAAGAAGTGCATCCACAAGGTCCAATGTTAGCCTATGCAAACAAATGGTAATGTTATCCATAAAGAGAAGATCACAAATACCAAAAATTCCAAAAATGAAAAGGAGGTGTCATCAAACCATGTGCCTACTAATATTCAAGCTAGAATGGAGGTGGGAGATAATGTAGTTGTTAAATGATATAGTATGTTTTCTCCCCTTTTTTTCAGCTATCCTCTTACATGTGCCCTCTCTTTCTACCCTTTTTTTTGTCTATCTTTACAGGCCATCCCTTCTCTATGTATCCCTCCTTGTTATTATTTTCTTTAGTTACATGACCCTTCTCTTTTTTAATGACTTCTAACTACTATTCATCCCTCAAGAATAAAATATAGAGAAACCAAGCCATTAGAAATGATAACCTCCTTGTAATTTTTTTGGCTTATCCCTTGCCAAAAATTTTGAAAATTCTTTTGAGCCAACCTAAAAATAATGTCTTTTATTTTTTTCCTTCCCACACAAAACCTCAATTTTCCCTATCAAACTCTTACAAAATTCATCCTCAATTTTTTTTGAGTGTCTAAAAGATAGGGCATTTTAATTGGTGGGAACAACCTAGGTAGATTTTAGATTCATCAAACTCTAGCATTTCCTTGGCTCATCATTTTAAATGTAACTAGAAATAGGTTGAATAAATCCAAAATAAAACATGTAGCAAAAAATAATCTCAAAGTCATAGCCTCAAGAAGAATATGTGTTTTTTGTGGGCTTGGATGTGATGCCCCTACATGATGATTTCCTAATGTCCATCTACACAAGAGTTTTAAAGCACTTGTTTTACTCAGATGTTGAAAGTGTTATCTATTTAAAGGAGTGGCATACATCTAGCTAGCTAGTATCATCTGATTATGGTAATGAGAGCAGTGGGATTGCTTGTTTAAGTTTATAGGTCGATTCTTGTAAGGAAACTCATAGAAGAATTTGGGTGTTCATTTTTTGATGTTCACTAGGTTTTGAAAATGAAACCCCTTTAGAAAAGGATGCCATTTTTGAAAAAAGAAGCACCCGACAAATTTTTATGTGTTAGTCTCAAGTGCTCTAGAAGGTATTTTTCTTGCCAATAAAAGGTTCCAAACCACACCATTTTATTAAGTTTTTCTCAAAAAATAAACTAGAGTTATTTGCTAATAGTTATATGAAACTAATGTACCATTTTGTTTTCATTTTATTTTGTAGGATGTAATAGCATGTAAGGAGGGAACACACAATGTAAGCTTAAGTCTTTTCATTTAATATTTAACAATGATCACTTTCATTCTATTTGTGGTCTACAAGAGACAATTTCTATATGAAATTCGTAATAACATTCAATTTAAGATAACTTCTTTGCTAATTTACTAATGTGTTATTTCTAAGTCATTAGTAGAGTTATTTATTCTTTTGTTCACTTTGTGTTTAAAATTAATATTCTTGTGATGATAGTTCTAATTTATATACTTAAACTCTACTACATTATTAGATTCATTGATAGTTGCATGGAACAGGTGTCTTGGAAAAATTGGAGTACAATGTTACATACCTCAATTCTGCATATTTCATACAAAGAATTTCTCAACTTTTGCGACTAAACCATAGTTTTTTCATGAACATTGTTTAATCAAATATCACAATTGGAACAATTATCATGAATCTCTTCTTTAAGGTTTGTCAATTTTTATCTCACATCTACCCTTGTCAAATGAAAATATAACCTTGAACTTATGACAATGAATGTTTTCAAATAATTTAATCTTGAAATTTGTATATTTGAGATGATCAACCATGAGACGTTCCACAAAATATTGTGGTGTTTATATTAGTGTTTAAAGTCTATGTAAATCACAATCCATATTGTTGCTTATGATGAAACATAAACTTGTATACAATGAATTGAAAATAAGAATAAAACTTACTATAGCTAGCCTAGTAACATAATATCACATGCCCATATGCACTTCCTCAACACACAAATCAACCCAATATAAACCCCATTAATTTTTTGAAAACAAGCATCATATCAAAGATTAAAATTTTGCAATTACATACACACTAAGAAATTAATTAGAAAAAAAAAAATTTATTCAAGGGGTAAACGCTTTTGACCGGAGCTATGAACCGGAATACAACCATTCAACAATACCACCCCAACAGGGTTTGAACCTTGGTAGCAAGAACAACAATGCCACCTATAAACCATCACACCATGCCAATATTGACAAATTAAATAGAAAAAATTCAAAACAATTTTTTAATTTAATTTATTAATAGAAAAATATATTATCTTCCCTTATTTCCACTTGATACTCCCCAATTGAAAAACATGCACAAATGACATCTCCTTTGAATGATGGTCGACTCTTACCTTAATCAAATATTCCTTCTTTTGATTCTTCTTTACTTCCCTAAATACTTCTCTAAACTTTCTCTCCTCTTCCCTCATGTGGAACTCCTTTTTTCCTCGCGAGAATTCAAATCTCCTCTCTCCCTCTCTTGAAGAGAGAACATTATTTTCTCCTAAAATGGTGGGCTCCACTTCAAATCTCTTCTTCTTCCTTCATGTGGGACTTCTTTTTTCAAGAGAATTCAAATATTCATCCCTCAAAGGGGTGGATGCTCTCATCACATCAAAATGTCTTTTCCTTGTCCTTTCTGTTTGGTGGGTAAATTTATCTCTCCTCTTATTTTATAGTTGCACATTATTCTCTCTTCCTAGCGTCTTTTTGTTGTCCACTTTCCTTTTCTTATGCCAATCTCTATTTTCCTCTAAAAGTTATCTTCAAAGCTCTACATAATCATTTTTGAGTGCCAAAAATGGTTTCCTTAAATGTAGACGCGCCAATACACCAATTCGGAACCCAAACACCTACTTAATTGAGAAAGTGGCCTAGGTAGAGTTCAATTTCACCAAAACTCTCGTACTCCCCATGGCTAAACATTACTGCAGCTATAGAGGGTTAAATGGCTCTCAATAAATCAGGTATAAATAAATGAATTTTATATCATTGGCCAAGAGATAAATGTAGTTGGCAGAATCTTGATGTGATTAAAAATTGAGCCTCTACTCCATGTCGGAATTGGTTATGCAGCCTAAATTGTATTCTTTATTTTTAATTTTTAATTAATTAATATATACTATCAAACAGTCAAATCAAGTCCATTTTGTGGGCTGCATAGACATTGCCCTCATTGACACCATTGTATGGCTACAACTCATAGACCAGGTTGTATGAGTAAACTTGTAGCTGACCCTCCTACCCTTTCTTCCTCTTTCATTCAACACAAGCCACTTCTCTTTGTCGTCTTGACTAATATGTAGCTATATCTAAGCACCTACTATCCTCTCGTAGCATAAATCTTTTTTTTTTCTCCTTGTAAATTAGCTCTCTTTAATGATATACAAGATGAATAAATCATCACAAATAGTTTTTCATTTAACATAAGATTTAACTCTTTTTATTCCACATTCATTCATCCCTATCCAAATTCTCTTCTTCTACTGCATCATTGCCCATTGCCATTGGTGCTTCTTTGTACTATGCTCTTTCCATTCCTTCACATCCTTCATTACATCCTCATGTTCACTCTTTTGGATTGGATTGAGTACCCATTGCCCATTTCACCCCTCTTGTGGTTGTTATTTTCTCTCCATTTGTCTTACTTGGTTGTACTATGTCTAGTAACAATTGTTGGCCCCTTGGAGGACAAAATAATGTTGTAACTTCACTCACCATAGTTGTGGCAATAAACAATTTTTCAACTTCCCTTTCATGAATAGAGGCTTCTTGAAGCTATCACACTCTTAACTTCATTTAGATCACTTCTTTACCATCATAGGCTACCACTTCTTGCAACACCTTACACCTAGCGTCGTAGATCCTCTTCTCTTTCACTAACATGGTTGGCATTCTCTCTACCTCCTCATTCATGCCCTTAGATCGACATAGTCGCCTCGGACCACACCTTCCCTCTACATGCTTTTCCCCTTCAATAAATCATTACCCTACTACAAAATCAGAAATTGTAAACCTTGATTCTCTCCTTCCTTCGGAGGCTATTTAGTACCATCTATTACATCTACCTACCACACCATTATGATGTCTCACTAACTTGTAGCACCATAGAGACAACCTTGTCAGTGTATGCATCTGCACAGTCGGCTCCCTTTGTTGCATGTATTTGCAGTATCTCAAAATTATAGTTTCACCATTATACAACCTCACATTGGGGCTCCCTTGCTATGTCTACTTGTAGCTCTTTGGGAATCATTTTTGCAACACATGCACCTTCATATTTTGCTTCTCTCAAGCATTCCTTACCTACTAAAATTAATATTTTAGGCTCTTTACCACCCATTCTTCTTTACCTTCTCTCATTCTTCACTAAGGCATAAGTGTTTGTTGCACCATGATGGAAAACTCTCCTATCAAACTATAGTGTAGAGTGTTATAATTGGTGGGAGCAACCTAGGTACATTTTAAATTCACCAAACTCTTGCATTTCCTTGGCTAATCATTTATGTAACTGATAATAGGTTGGACAATCCCAAAATAAAGTAGGCAACATAAATTAATCTCATAGTCATAGGCTCAAGAAGAATATGTGTTATTCGTGGGGTTGGATGTAATGCCCTTGCATGACACTAACTCATTTGACTGCAAAATATGACAAAACTTTTCAACGAAAGATGTATAATTAGATGTATCATCGGGTACCTGTGTATTTAATGTGAAATTTTCAATTTTTAAAAAAATTTATGCCCGACGTTCATTGAAATTGTGATGCTCAGTGATTTTCGTCGCTATTTCAACATATACCTATGTATTTATGGGTCGACATATGGTTAGCCTCCTTAATTTGTGGGCTGATGGGTATATGGTTAGCGTTCGTCGAGGTTCCGACGAATGTTTTTTAATAAATAAAAGTGAGTTTGACAATTTATCCATACTTGTGACAGTGTTTTGCTATACTTGCGACAGTTTGTGGAGGTTATAGGCCAATTTTTTTTGGTGCAAAATGTCGAGAATTATTAGATTTTGTTACTTTGTCTATGATTAAAAATTATTGGAGTGTGAGTTTGATATTTTTGAAGATTTAAATATTCAAGCTTGGTAAAGAAAAATAATGTCAGATAATATTAGTGTAGAACAAAATGAAGAGACACTTGCTAGATTGTGGGCTAGATTGAAAAGAAAGGGTGATGGAAAATTTTATTGTCCTTGCAATAATTGCAAGAGCTTAAAGATGAGAATACTTTTAATCACAACAATTGAGAAACATTGTAGGCAACATGGTCACATTGAAGGGGGCATGATTACCGTCCATTGGTAAGTTGTTCATTATATGTCTTTATATTGATTGAATTTGTAAATGTTTATATCGTTTTAACATTTTTTATATATATAAAAAATTACTTGATCATGATCATGGTTTATTTGTGTCTATCATTATTATAAAGGTGGGGCGCCCTAGGGTAGATGATATGGATTATCATAGCCCGAAGAATGTGGTTTTGTAAGCGGATGAACATGGAGCTGTGAATATCAAAGATGAAGTTAATAATCCTATGAAAGAAGATGATCATCTTAAAAAACACAGTTGAAGATGATGCTACAAATACATTGATCCATGACACATTTAGTGGTGCAGCTGATCATGATGATCGAGATGACTTTGATGATGTTCATGATTTACTTGTACTTGAGAAAGCATACAAGACCCTTTATGAAGGCTCCCGACAACTCTTCTCTCTAATTTATTGTTGGTGAGCTTGAGGTTATGAATGAACATCCAGCATAGCAATCTCCACGGATGTTAGGTATATCATATATATCATCTTTTCATCTATTTTTGTTGTTAGTTCATCACTAGTAAATAAATGATGAAATATGTACCAAATTAATATTCATACCTATATTAACAAATTATTTTTTGTTGTAGATTGATATGTGAATTTTGACAACCATCAAATATTTTACCTCGCTCATATAGAGATTTATCTACCATTATGAAAGATATTGGAATGGAGTATCAAGCAATAGATGCATGTCCCAATGATCATATTATATATCATAAACAACATGAATTTGCAACAGAATGCTTAAGTATATGTCGGTAGACCTCAAGCAGGATCAACTAATAATAAAAGGTGTCTCACAAGGTTCTTAGTTATATTCCCATTATTCCATTATACAATGATTATTTAAATTCAAGCTTAGCGCACTTTATGGATTACCATGCACGAAATAGAAGTGGAGATGACATTCTTCAAATTCCTACAAATGGTTCTACATTTAGGGACATGGAGGAAAAATGACCACACTTTAAAGAACCTCATAATCTCAAGCTTTCATTGGGAGCAGACGGTGTCAATCCATTTGGAGAGCTGAGATCTATTTACTCAGTGTGGCCTATTTTTATTATCAACAATAACATTCCTCCATGGATGTCAATAAAGAGGGAGCACATAATATTGTCAATGATTGTTCCAGGTATTTGTTTACATCAATTTTCTTTAACGTAGTAGCATCTCATTTGTCTTATTTGTTGCATAGTGACTTATAATTTTTTCATTTAATAGTCATGCACAATAATTTTATACTCTTTTATTAAATGGTTATAATAATTATGTAATGTTTATGTTCATTCAGCTAAGTAAGTACCAAGTTAAAGATATGAATGTATATATCAAGCCTCTTGTAGGCAATTTACTAAAGTTATGAAATGGTGTCACTATATGTATGACGTCTCTAGACCAATGGGACAAAAGATAATTTCAATTCCATGCAATGCTTGTATGGACAATTCACTTGATACCCAGGGCTAACACATTTTGTATTTGTATTTTAGCGTTTGTACTTTAGCGATATTTAATTTTATGAAGTAGATATCATGCATGTTTTTTAAAATAATCTATTCATTATATATAATTATAAAAATTGACATATTTAATCAATTATATATGATCTTGGAGGTCTTCAAACAAAGGAAAAATTTGCATGTCCAATTTGTGGTCCAAAGATGAAATATTGTCGTTCAACAAGTTTGGAAGCTTGGTGTTTGATAGTATAGGAACTTCCTCCCACAAAAATCATAAGTATCGACTACTAAAAACATCTTTTCAGTAAAGAAGAGATACATCAAAACCATGAAGGGCAGCACCTGCCTATGGAAGTTGGAATTTAATAGAATTAATCATCGAGGTTATACATCAGATCAAATTGTTTATCTATCATATATGATATGTTTGGAATTTATATTTTTATATTGTGTTATGTTTACTCATTTTGTAATTGACAATACGATTTGTATTTGTTCATTTTTTTAACTTAAATACTTCATAAAAGGTAAATTCGAGGAATTAATGAGGTCAGCTCCACAAGACTTAAAAGTTATCCCAAATAATTTAGTAGGTTGCCCTACTATGAGCAGCTACAAATTGTGCATTTTTTTGATACAATGCATATCGAAAAGAATATAACAGAAACGTTATGGAGAATATTGGATGGAAGGCATGACAAAGAAAAATTGTCAAAATTTGTAGTGACATTCGGAAATAATCATGCAATGAAAAATGTCATTCAATGAAATAGCGATGGAGACCAAAGTAATATAGGTGCCCTTCCTTGGTTATTAACAGAGCAACAAAACAATGTTATAAAAGAATTCATACAAAAAATTCGATTTCCCATAGGATTTGTTGCGAACATAAACAATATAATAACAAAGAAAGGTAAATTTGGGTTAGGGATGAAAACGTATGATTGGCATACCTTCATTAAGGTAATTATACTGGTATATTATATACACTTGTATAATGCATGTACTTTTCAGTGTATTATGTTTACTAGTTTTGAAAAACTTCAATGAAAGATCATTTTATAGTTATTTGTAGATGCAGTTCTCACCTCTATCTCTCCTAGACAACTTCGATAACAATGTCAAGCAAGTTATATATGATCTTGGAAAATACATGAGGTAAGTAGCGATATTTGTTCAATTAGTTGTATAGATCTTATAATTGCCATTTTTTTACTTGTTATGTAATATACTGTATATTTTTGTTAAATCTCGTTAATATCTTTGCACCTTGAATCACTTGTAGATGGATGTCATCTAAAGAAATCCATAAAGAAGATATAAATTATTGGAAGAGAAAAATTCCTCATCTAATGTGTGAAATGCAAAAGTGTCTACCTTTAAAATTTTTCAATGCACAAGAACACTACCTCATACACCAAGTTGAAGAGATTAAATTGTGTGGACCTGTAACATAAGGTCAATGTGGATGGTTGAGAGACACTTGAAATTTTTGAAGGCTTTGGTTAGACAAAGAGCACATCCTGAGGGTTCTATGGTGGAGGGATATATGGTATACCAGACCATGATGTACGTTACTTAATATCTTCCTAAGTTTGCAGCAAAGATCCATGTAGATCGCATTTGGGGTCCCAACTTCATTAACAAATTCGAAGGGGAGTACATGATGGGGAAAGGTAGATTGAGGAAAGTGTGAGGTAATTATAAGATGGTCATGGAGATTAATTAGAATACATTTTACATTGCCTTCAATTGCTTGAAAAGAAACAACAAAGAACTAGTCCAAATGAAAGAATCTTTCACTTGCACAAATAGAAAAGTATTGGTATTGTATTACTCCAGAAAATAAGTCTTTCAAATAGTTTGGCACTTCTATGTTTATAACTTGTATAAACAAACAGGGATGCAATTATCAGATTCTTTTTTAATAATCCAAAATAATATTTCTAAGTTGCTGTGAATAATCAAGAGGGTCCTTTAATCTTTACTTGAAAGACCTAATTAATTATGCCACACAGATACAACAAATGTGCACTGATAAATTGAAAATATGCTTGATATATCAATTTAAAAAACAAAGTAATATTAAATATGGAGAAAATCTAGCAATATCTTCAATTAACTTAACAAACAATTGATATCAACATAGAGCCACCGAATCAGAGATTTTCCATTAACTTCATCAAAAAATTTACACGTGCATCTTGGTCCTTTATGATGTAAACATTGTATCAATCCCTATTCTCCTACTTCTTCTATCTACTCCTATCTTAATAATTTTTTCTTGGTCCCGGTCTCTCTTATTTATAGGAGAGGCAACAAGCTTTAGACAAAAAGACATGAATTTTGATAACAAAAGTTAACTAACATGTAAAATATAACTGAAACAATTAACAACTAACACATGACAATTATGTTAATCTCCAAGTAAAAGCTCGAGTCACCAAAGACCTGTGAAAAGCTTTTACTTTACAATGATCATCATTGATAGTGATTAATCTTCATCTGAACCGAGGTATTTCTCCTGCCACTTGCTTATGGTTAAATCATTTAGCCACTTGTATTCATGTGCAATAGTGAAGTTTGACAAGTGGCTTTTCCATCTACTATCAAGCAAGTTTTTGGCATCTACAATGAACTTTGTATAACCATTATCCAATGCAATAATTCCATCAAGCAGAGCATGAATTTTTTCCAAATTGATACTACCATCACGCTATATATGTGTCAAACATTGTGCAACCATTTGATCAAATTCATTTCTCCATTCATCCACATCCTTGAGTTGACCATCACCTTTAACAATCAGAGGGCTAAAACTGTGTTTTATTGAATCAAATGAATTCCTTATGTTTTCTACCTTCTTCTTCATATCAATCAAATACTTATGCTCATCAATGATTCCTTTTACCATTTCTTGAGTAGGTTTTAACCTTGGGGGTGCATCAGGATCTCTTTGTGTGGCTTTACACAAAGTGGTTAAGATATGGTAAGTGGGATGCCATCTTTTCTGCAATTCCTCTAAGATAGGGGAATTAGTATTTATCTGTTCCAAAGCTTTTACCAAATGACTGAAGCCCTCATGAACTCCACTTATTTTATCTTTTAAAAATTCAACTCTTTGTTTCATTATTTCCTCCAAGGTACTCAAGATGTGTTGTTTGATATCATCCATATTATGATTCTTTAGTTTCTCAACCTCTTCTTTCAATTGTTGAATCTGTGGATCTTCAACTGAAGCAGGTGGATGGTATATAAATATTTCATTCCCCTTTACATTTACGGCTTGTTGCAATTGTTGTTTCAATTTGACATTTTCAATTAATAACTTATTTATCTCCTCATTTGATAGTTTGAGTCTTTTCTCATACTCTATCATCTTCTTTTCCATGTTTTCCACTACATCTCTTGTAAACATTGTCATGGTTGTTGCTTATGTGGGAGTAGTGTCCTTCATAGTTCTGACCAGAGTAGACCCTCTCATTTCCTACACCACACCTAGAAGCCTAGGCTTCCTTGTGTTTTTCTGTTTTGTCCATAGGGCAAGGGTCTGGGTGATTGGATTATATCATGTCCCTGATACTCCTTCTGAATCAAATTCTGCAACCAATTTGGGATCATCTTCTGCATGTTTTGAATCATCAACTCCAATGAGGTTAATTTTTAGTTTGTCATCAAATTGTTTCATCTTCATTTTTATCCAAAAATCTTTGAACTCCCTATTATGGATAAAGTCATCATCCTCCATGAATCTCAGGGAAGCAATAATTCTTTCATCATCCTACATTTCATCAATAGCCTCCTCCAATATTCTCATCTTGGGATCATGAGGCTCAAGGATTTTCTATTTCTCTGCAACCTCTTTCATCTCATCCAAAGTTAAGACTACCTCTTGTTCTTCATCACTTGACTCATAGTCCACTAGTGACCCAATCTTCTATTTCTTGGCAGGAGGCTCATCTGTTTGAGATGGAGGAGATGGATGAATTGGTGATGAAGGTGGTGTATGTGATGTAGAGGCTATGGATGCTGGTGGCTGGGGTGTAGGAAGTGGGGCTGATTTATCTTCTTGAGCCTTTTTAGATAATTCATCAAATTTACCAAGGACTAATTGCATTCTTTTCAACAAATCTGGCTCCTCATCAAAAAACCCCTTGAACTTCTTATCTTTTCCTCTCTCTTGATCCTCCCATCTCATCATCATTAACCATCTTTTCCTTCTTTCAAACACATCTGCAAAATAGACCAAGTTTCTTATTACATCCTCTTCATAATCAAATTAGTGTGTTATTTCCCTCTTTGTGAGTAGGGTTCTTCTGATATTGTTGATGTGGCCTTCTAGATCACATATTCTCCTTTTCCCTGATATGAGGGAAAAATTAGCTTTTATAAATCTATGCAATTCCTCCAACATATCTGATCCAATTTACAATTCTTCAAATACCGTCAAATCAAGTAGAAATGTGCCTTTTTCTGATTTTTCATCAAATCATGCTCCATCCAGAGCATTTGCCACATAAATTCTAAAAACAATACTCTGCTAGGCACAAATTTTGGTAAAATATGAGGGGCCTGATCACAACCATATACCCTAATGATGGTGTGTTGTGGCATCAAAAACCAATCAACATAATTATGTGTAAAACCTTGATCCGGTTTGTATTGCAGGGGTCTCATGACATCCATTAGGGATTGTGGTAATCTTGGTGTAGGAAAACCAAGATGAGCAATTAGTCTGATGAAAAAATCATCCCTAAATACAACATAATCACTTTCATTGCATTTACTATCCCAAATATAACACCAATTTTGTATTGGGAGCATAACTCCATTCTCATGTGTTCTCAATTTCCTCCTCTTTGTCCATTTTGTTTCATTTTGAGATAGAATCAAATGACATAATAAGGAGTACTTTCTAAAAGTTACGGGGGCCTTGGATTCCCTAACCTATATCAGACCTTCATGAATCTGTTCCTCAATGAATGAAGAAAAATAAAACTCCACATTTGATTCAGGATGTTGGATAATCATGGCCATTCTCATCAACCCTATCGACATATTCTCCTCTACATCAACTCCAAGAATTTGACATAATGCATAGTAGGCATTTTTGAAATAGGTTTGAAAGTTAGACATTAGAAAGGGTTCAAGTCTTGAAGAATGAATGGGCGAGACTCTATTTTTGTCACCCCTAATCATGTGGAAGGGGAGTTCATTAGTTCTATAGGTCTTTTTCAACCTTCTATATTCTTGCTCTAGCTTCCCCAAGTCACTTTCAGTGACAACCTACCTGTTTAGGTCAAAACACCTAATTATAGCTTCCCTCAAGATATCTACCATACATTGACCATCTAGAAGTTTGACCATTTTTGATGGGGCATGATATCTATTGGCCAAGGATCTGATTAGCTCAACATCAACAAAACATTAGGAACAACTAATTTAATTATGTCAAAAGTCCATGGGTTTGACACTGGAACCCTTTCATCTCTATTCCTATAAAAATACCAATATAAATTCCACCTAGACTGTGGAATTATTGGGTCCCTACATCCCTGAGCTAAATCCTTAAAGACTTTCTTAGAACCCTTATCTACTGAACCAGGTAATAGGGCAAGTAATGGCGACTGCAATGAAATTCTACTAGATTTTTCTTCCTTTTTTGTTCCTGCCTCTGATTTCTTTGGCGCCATTGTTTAAATTTCATCGAATGATAAAGTAGACTTAACCATAATTTTGCTCGCTTTGCAGAATTTTTCCACTATCATACTTTGAGCTCGCTTGTATTCAGCTTCTGCTAGCACGATTGCACAAATTCTCAATTTTCCTTGTTAAATTTTGATATCATATTGCATTAATTTCATATCTTAAGTTCTTCATCATTCAAATCTTTCATATGGAGCTGAATTTCATACTTTGATTTTGATTGATGTTACTGGCCTTCATTTAATGCTCCAATGGAAAATTACCGCACTACCGCATGACATTTTTCATCCCCTCGCAGTATAGCGGTTCCTCCTTATCTCTATTCTTATTTCACCTCTCTACCGCAGGCTCCATTCCAACCCTCCACAGTATGGTGGTGCATTATTACCTTTGTTCTTAGCTTACCTCTCTACCATGGGCTTCATTTCAACCCCTCATGGTATAACAGTTCCCTCTATTAGTATTAACCATGACCCTGCTCTACTGCAAAAAAAACATCAACCTTGCACGGTATAGTGGTATACAGTGTATTACTTCCTTTACCCACCACACTACCGTTAGTTGCTTTATTGGAGGCTACGATAAGGTGGTAAAAGGAAATTTTGACCTTGTGGATGGTAAAAACATGGTTTTTAAGGAAAAAAATTGATTTCATATGAAAGGATCATCATAATTTCGAATGAAAATTCTAGTTCCAACACACGTACGCCATTCCTGCAATGTTTTTATCGGCGAAGGTTGCTAGTTGTTGTGCCGATATATTGTATCCTACCAATATAAACATAAAACATGATTGAGGTGACATAGATACTGCTTGGCCGATATGTTATATCTCTTCAATTTGAAATGTGTGAACAATGGGTCTTGGATACATATAGTTCGGAGGTTTCTTACGAAAGATAATAAGATCATTGGTAGTGGGATGTTAGGTTTTTAGGTACATCAATTATAAATTAAGGTCATATACCATGGTAATTAACTAATTATACGTCATTTGTGAATTTCAATTCTTTTTTATATAGTTGGTCGAGAGTGGGATGCACTACATTTGTAAGTCACAAACAATCTTGATTGGATGATGGTATGGATTGAACGATGTCAACAATCCAGTCGTGCATTAACATGGGAAGGTGTGGCTTCATTGGTTAAATAAGATCATCAGTAATGGAGATTCAATGTTACACCGAAGTGGGTTGTATATGGTTTTAAGAGATAAAGGTATGTATAAATATATTAATCACCCATATTATTTAATTATTTTCAATTATATTGATGTATATATATCTTGAGATTGTTTTTTTTGCATACATTCGGCCAAGAATAAATATGTTTATCAACTGACGATATTGCAATAATTTTTACATGTTTGACATATTGCAGGTGAAACACCACAAGGATATGTGGTGCAATGGTTGTAAATATCGAATCAAAATGTTGGATGACATGAAGAAAACTTGTGATTCTGGTATAACTGCAGTCTTTCAGGTGACTAATGTTTCATCTAGAAGCGACATACATCCAGAAGTCTCAGAAAATCGATACTATGGGATTTTGGACAATATACTTGAGTGTGACTTTAAGTCCTTCAAATTAGTTATGTTCATCATCCTATGGTAAAGGCTACGATTGAATGAAAATGATCCCGAGAGAACTGTTATTGAACATGATAATGGATTCACCATGGTTAATACAAGGTTGATCGAGTGAGCTGGAAATTAGCCCTATGTTCTTCCAAGCCAATGTGAGGTGAGGTATTTTACCGGAGGGTTCAAGGTAAACTAGGTTGGTCATTTTGTTAGACTATGATCAGAGGAAGGTCAGGTAAAGTATAAATGTGGTGGAAGAAGAAGATGCAAAGAACTAGAGATTAATTAGCCAGATGATGATTGGGATCAGTTAGTTGATGATGTGCCTATGAAGATGTTGAAGAAGAGGGACTGATCATTATGATGTAGGGTTAATGTTCATGAAGATGATATCCATGTGGATGATGATGCTCAGAGCTGATATCAATACTTGGCGATGATGATATGACCAATCCTTACAATGTTGAATTTGGATTAGGTAATCACGGACAAAGAGTTGGATGAAGGAGAGAGAAGATCAATGACATTGAAATATGTGTTATCGTTATATTATCTATTTGATATTGATTTCTTGATAGAATTATATTTTACTTATATGGATTTACATAATTAATTCCATGATGTTTTTAATTGCTTGTCATTACATAATTAATTCATGATGTACTTGGTAATGTTGTTAATTCATGATGTTACAACTATTGTAAGCTCTCCTAGAAATTTCCATATGATCAAATCCTAATTACTCTATGACTATTTATGATTATATATTATTTGATCATATCTTTGGTTATTTCATCCAAAAAATTAGCGTTTCCTCATGTTGACCCCGCATAGTGACATGTGAATGGGGCCAACATTGATTTTTTTTCAATTTGTGCTTGTATGTAGTGAAACTTGACATGGTTAGCCTAGACGCATGTGTTGACAATATGGGAAGGTTTCGAGACTCAAACATGAGGTCATGCTATACAAAGGCATCTCGTCCTTCATAATAATACAAGTTCCCTGATTCTTTGTCTCTTTCATATATTGTTCTTAGCATTTCTTTGCTTAATGGTTTCAAAAGACGAGGCTCTTTGAGCCTCACCTTGGATCTATTACACATCAGTTTGTGCATTTTCATTAGCAATGAATATTTAGATGATCTTTAAAAAGCTCATTGAATATAAAGATGATAATAGGAAGCTAAAAAAATGAGTATTTTGTTTATGGAACCTAAACCACAAGGTTTGTCACTCTAATGCTAAAACCAAGTCAAATTAACCCCTAACACCTATTGGAAAAGTCAAAACATGCCTTTCTTTCAAATTCACAAGAAAGTATAAACCTTTTGAAACCACACATGCATGTTATGAAAGTGTATGGCAATCCTACTTATAGTGGAAGTTCACATGATAAGCTAACCAATGGCACTATATTGGAGGATAAACCCACCTATGGAATTAATTTAAGAGGTAAGGGATGCCTCTTAGTGGAATTTTGAGTCTTGGATTAGTCCATAGTGCTAAAATTAGTTCTAGTGTTCTTCCCTTGGCATTATATTTATCTCTATAATTTCCCATACTTAACCATTTCATCATCCCTTTTCCCAAGCTATTTGTATCATAATATAAACTTGGTCCAATCTCACATTAGTCCCTTAGGTAATTATCCATTTCTCCAAGTTGAACAATGAACCTTTTGTACCAAATGCATCTATATTTTCTAAATTTAATGGATCAAGACTTTACATCACCTTACACCCACATCATAATTCATATCCATGTTAGTTGTAATGAATGTTTTAAACCAACAATCAATGAATCATATGATAGAAGAAAACTCATTATGCACAAGGATAAGAATCAAAGAGACTAAAAGAATCGATTCACTAGATATGCTCCCCATTACTATAATAGGCCAATGTAAAAAAATAAGTCATAACAAGAATAGGACCAAAAAAAATTAGGAAAAGAAATCTTGTAGGCTACATTAATAAGACATTGATTGCAAGCATTTCTTCCATGATGTTTAAATGACAAAATATCAGATAGCTCAATCTTTAGTCAAGTAGTATTTCAATCATTGATTCTTAGACATCCATCATGATTAAACATCACATATCATAAGCCTTTTTAACAATCACTAGGATTGTAGATAATATTCAATCATGTCATAGGAAATAAATCATCAAAAATTATAAAGAAAGAGAAAACCAACTATATAAGCTCAACAAGCCACCATACAAAAATTATATTTTGTAGAAAATAAAATAAACTATATGTTGACATAGCATATATATAAACTATATATTTGAATTTTGGGCCCTCAGACGCGTAAGAGTGACATAGCACAGACTACAAGAACCACTAAGCATCCACTCTTTAGTGGAGAGTTGTGAGATTTCATTGGATGAGTGCTACAAGGCCATTGAGTCGAGGAGGAAGACTAGGAACCATTTGGCAGGAGAAAAGCCAAAGCGAGAGGTGAGGGCACTTAGAAAGGGAAAATCGACCAAGGGACAATGATTGTAAGTGATTTTTCCCCAACATTTAGAAATCTTGTTGCAAGTATAATGATTTAGACTCTATTTGTTCCCATTGAGGTGTTGCATGCTATATTTTGGTCAATTTGAGCCAATGTCCCATTGACAAACCCAAGTACTACCTAGTACTGGTGTCTGGTTAGTTTGAACAACCAAGCTTTGAGATGTTCAGTCAGTTGGGTGGCCATTTTTGGCCTATGAACTACAGTTTTTGTATCTGTCTTAGCATATTTTTTCTACTATAAGATTGAAAGGAATTCCCATCACATAATAGCACATGAAGTTCACTAGGGTTCAAATTTCTAAACTTTGATGAAATAAATTTACATATTAAGGTCCACAAATGATCAAAGGGACTGAAAACAATACATGGTTTGTGAGTGCAATGAAAAATTCCTAGTGCCTGTCCATAAGAGAACATATAGAAGTACATGATGCAGAGTCAGAGGAAGGAAACAAACTCACACAATCTCATTTGACAAGTCACAAACAATCTTGAACTTTCCTTCTTTTGACACACTTATTCAACTATGTTTCCCTTCACAAAACTCAACACAAACACTCAAATTTTTCTTTAGAGTTCCAAACCATTACCATACCTTCAAACACCTTAGTCAACTTCATCTTGATCAAAACAAACAATTACCCAATCTGCCCTTTCATTTTACCATTAACTCTCTTTATGATTGTCCTAAACTTCACAATTTCAACTCAACATAAAGTAATATGACCCAAAATAGTATTTAGGCTAATATAAACCACACAATTTCCATTCCATTTCACTTCAAACAAATGTAAACCATCTCCCATCCTTTATTCTTGACAATTTAACAAAATCATATACTATACTTTCATTTTAGTCTCCAAAATAGGGCTATTATTAGATAGATCAGTCAAAGCAATGAACTTTTTAACTTCATTCTTACACCAGACCTTATATAAAATGAGATCAAATTATACCTTGGTAATCT
>VDFB02195649.1:0-18601 GCA_007258455.2 Sequoia sempervirens | reverse complement strand
AGAACATTCAAATAAAGGTCCTCCACTACTGCACGAGCATACAAAGATCATATGTAGGCATCATTTTGTCTTTAACAAAATAGTCTCAATGGTTTAGTTGTTAGTTCTTGACATGCAAGATCATTTAGAAGGTCTTTTTTTTGGCATTTATGGTTTGAGAGTCTAAAATAAGATTCATTTTTGAAGAATTTTCATATACTATAAAAATTACATCCTCACTAACATAGATTAAGAAAAAATAAAAATTAATTTGCAAAGAATTTATAAGAAAAAATCAATGTAATTTGCAAGGAATTTATATGTTCTGATCAAACTTCTAAAAAGAAATAAATGAGAGAAAAGATTTAAGAATCTAATTTTCTGAAAAATTGTTCAAATATACTTAAAGGTTGCAACTAAACATCATGACCAATTTGTATTTCACTGTAATTATTGACAATTACAAATCAATAGATGCAAACTTTAATGACAAATTTTAAAACACGAAAAAATATTATATTATGTAAAAGCAATAGAAAAAAGTTGTGATATTTCACAATATTGAAAGAAATTGTTGCAAAGTGACTTCAGATATATATAATAATACACAACTTAGTTGATTGGGAATCATATCTCTACAAATATAAATAAAAAAAATACAAATTTAAATGAGAGGAAAACATAAAAGAAATAGGATAATAACAATTATTGATTGCTTGCATCACAATTATCAATAACTCTCAATTTCATAAAATGAAAGATCCATGGCATTTTTATTGACAAAGGATACCAATGTCCATTACAAATGATCGATTAAGATTACATCTCACTGATAAACAATTAAAATGCTCAAAAATATCCCAAAAGTATTTTGATATTCAAAGGTGCCAAAGAAATCCCCTTGGATGAATCATCCTTTCTGAACAAGAATTGAATGACATGGCATAAAACCAGTCTAAGTAATTCCGCACTCAAGTAGAGTTTTCCAATACATCTCATCCAACATTAAAGCCAAGGTCCATGGCATTTTTATTGACAAAGGATACCAATGTCCATTACAAATGATCGATTAAGATTATATCTCAATGATAAACAATTAAAATCCTCAAAAATATCCCAAAGGTATTTTGATTTTCAAAGGGTGCCAAAGAAATCCCCTTGGATGAAACGTTCTTTCTGAACAATAGTTGAATGACATGGGATAAAACCAGTCTAAGTAATTCCGCACCCTATTAGAGCTCAAGTAGGGTTTTCCAATACATCTCATCCAACATTAAAGCCAAGGTTTTCCAATACCACCTATAACACTGCAGCATCTTTACCATGCGCATACTAAGCGATTTCTCCATCAACGCAAACTGCATGCTGCAAAACACCAATACCCTCGAAATATTTAACCATAAATTACCAAAACAGAGGCTAAAAAGAATAAACCAACCATCGATATTTATCTTACTGTGTGATTCAGCTATGACTATAAATGGTTAAATAGTTAAAGAGAATAGCTGGTCACACTGTGTGCGTGATGACCAATTTCAATTCATCCAGTTTGTTAAGCTCATGGGAAAACTGTGTGTGTACAACATGCCCACTCACAACGCGTGAAGTGATTTTGTTTACTATTTTGCTTTCAAAAGTTTGGGCCATTGTTATGTTCCAGTTTATTAACTTCCCCTTTACTAAGGAGTATCTTAATGATTTTGAGAATTAAAAAGGAGTTCGAGAGTATTTTTTCCTTAAAATTTTTGAAGACTTTTAAGAGGAATTTTTTTATAAACTATTTTAAAGAATTGTTTGTATTTAATAAATAATAAAAATAAAACAAATGATCTTTTTATTAAATATTTATTTTTTTTAAAAGTGATTTTATGTAATTATTTAATTAAATTTTGTAATAAAAGTGAAGTTTTTATAAAAAAAATCAACTAGCATTTCCATCTTGGTGAGCAATAGGTATGTCCATATATTTTATGTTAATTTAGATTTTGTATAGATATAACTTAAGATTTGACATTAAGTGTAATAGAATGTTATTGTGACATATTTTGAGACTGAACAATATAATTTATAAACTTATATTATTGGAAATGTAGAAACAATATTTATTTCTTTCTAATAACTATTTTGATAAACTAAATTACTGTATTTAACTATCATTTTCTAAAATATAATAGTTTTTTTTTATTTGTAAAATATTATAATTTGTTTTCTGATATTTTTAATATTTTTGACCTTTATTTTATATTGGGTTCATCTAACGGTTAGATATTTTTCAATAGTTTTTCACTAACACATTCTCAACTATTGATCCCTTTATAATATGATTTATACACTTTGAATATTAGTGGAATATTCAATGATTTATATAGTGCAATGATTAATTAGATAAATAAATTCAATGTAGTAAAATATTGGGTTTATTTATTTTATATTAGGTTTATTTTTTCAATGGTCAACCATCATTCTACCACATTCTCAACCATCAATCACTAAAATCAATCAGTAATGTTCATATATGAAACACCTTTGACATAATTAAACTCAAATAAATGGTTAGAATAAGACATTCATTTAGAATAGATGTAAGCAAATAAAACTTAAAATTCGGATAGTTATAAATAAATAAAATTTAATAAAAAGATACATAGAAGGAAATGTGTTTCTTTAATCTATGAGAATAGACCAATAATAATTGTAGACAACAAAAAAGATTATCTATGTTTACAAGTGAAAATTACAATATTCTTGTACTTGTTTCTATTTTATTAATAAAAGTTTGTAGCTAAATAAATTTCCAAAATCCTTTATCTACGTAAATCATGTCTTCTAATTAATTATGTAAGGAGGGGATTAAAACATTATTACTTACATTATAATAAGAAAATATATCCAATATGTATATTAATCCTATAAAAGTTTTAAGAAACAATCTCTTATATATTTGTTAGACAAATATTTGAAGGGAACTGCTAGAGTTCTATGCACTCTATGAAAATGAAAGGACCCTCCTCTATGATATCACTTGCTAATGTGATTTTACCTGTACGCTTTGTACACATGCCCCACTCAGTGGGGACCTTTTTCATGATGTCTTTTGACCTTTGGGTTTTATTGGATTTTTCTTTTCAAGGTCTTAGGATGTTGGTCTTGCTGACTTTGTTCTTTCCTTGAGGATTGAATTCATTAAACTTGATTTTTGATGAAAGTCCGGGTTTTGACCTAGGTCTGGGATTTTCCAGCTCAGTCGGATTTTCTCGGGTCCTGGTCAGTTGTCTGGTTATGGCTGAATTTTTTGAAGTCCAGGATTTTGCTTGAAACCAGGATTTTTCGGCTCGGGCGGATTTTCCCGAACTTCGTTAAAAATCCCGAAGGGTGCATTATCCGCAGAATTCTCACTCACCCGGATTGTCCGTCTGGCTTGGTTTTTTCTAGAATTCCATTTTGGGCTCGGGTTTCTAGATTTCCTCGATATGTCTTGTCACTCATTAATGCTCAAAGTACATCTTCTCTCATGCGAGTGCAGGTAGATTTAAGGCCTTTTGGCATTCTTTTGATTTCATTATTTCTTCTACTATTTGCTCTGGTGCCTGAGTTCATTCTTCTTGAGCTTTGATTGTTGGATTCGAGCTGCTTGCATGTGGATTGTTTGAGCGCTGGTGTTGAGTTTCTCATTGCTAAGGCACATTGTTTTGCAGTGACTTCCTTGAGTTCGAGCTTCATCCAGAATTGATCCATGGAAAGTCGTTGCTGGCTCCATTTGTTTTCACTTTGATTGAATCTTTCGAGTTGATTGGTAGTCCTTTTAAGTCGGCCCTTGCTTGTTCCATGATTATGTGTTTAGCGAAGTAGGGTTTGACTTACCTTTTCACGGGTTTTATCACTCGCACTGTGCATCCCTTCGTTTATCAATTGAATGTCGGGTGTATCCCTATCACTAGGTGTTTCTGGTAGGACCCTGCTTTGTTGGCACGTAGTTTGCTATATATTGTGAGGTTAGGGTCTTGGTAGGTTTGCCTGAATTTGCTAGGATCGATGGAGTTGTCGTGATTTTCATGTCTCAAGTTTGGCTCGACCATGTTTATACCTTGTGAGATCCTGATGCTTCAGCTTGATCATTTCGAGGGATAGTATTTGAAATTCTGAGCTTACCCTAGCTTTCATTACGGAGGTTTGGTTATTAAATTTAGGGCATCATCATCCCTTTGTAAAGATCAGTCATTTGAGGGTTTTGGGAATCCAAATTCATGTGTTATCGAAGTTTTGCTTATTGGGTTGATTTTATGTCCATTGGAATCCAAATAGAGAGGTTTGCATGATCATTTAGTCAGTGGTTTGCGCGTTAACAATCGTCGGGTTTCTGAGGTGTCCGCGGAATTTCTGCACACCCGGATTTTCCCAATTTTTTCCAAATCTGTGGAGTATGATGAATTCCAGAATTTCAAGCTGTTCATGGAAATCCGACCTGTCTGGATTTTTTTCGGTTTCCTGCCTGGTTCCACTTCTTTGTGATTATCGAATTAGGGGGTAATGAATTGAATGCTAAATGATGATTTCTTGTTGCTAATGAATGAATTTCATGATAGTCACACAACTCTTTCATCCATATTAATGTTTTATTTGATGAATGATGTCTTGGTAGCAGGAGTCCGTCTGGGTCAGATTTCTTTGAATTCTGCCTCGACTGGATTTTCCCGGTTTACTTCATTTTTTCAGATTTTCAAGATTGATGATTAGTGATGGATCTTAATTGTTTATGTGGTTTCTGGGCTAACCTTTTATTGGAATATGGATGATAGTTGGATACTCATGAGGCTCTTTTGTGAATGCAGGTTGAATAAAGCAAGGCTGCAGTGGGAAAGTCCAAGGGTGATACTGAAGGGTCCTCCGTTACAGATGCAGAAAGATTGAGGCTGGATACGAAGAGTCAGGTGCCTGATAGAAAGATCACTTCAATATGGTCTGAGGTCTCCGACACCAATGTAGGAGCATGGAGGTATGAGGAATTCAAGGCAAGAACAACTCAGAAAGATCTATCAGCCCTGACCAAGGGAATGATGAAGTCTAGACTGGTCCATGTAGCAGGATTCCCTCATGCAGTTCAGTGCTATGAATTGATATTAGAGTGCACCCGAAAATATGACTTCGATATGCAGAGGGTCGTTAGCACCAAAGGAAGAGTCTTGGAAAACTTCAATCCAGTTTCTATTGCCCAAGCATCTCATATGCCAGACTTGCCATGTGTGTGCACCTTGGATATGGACCTGGCTAGAACTTACTATGAGGATGAGCCCACCAAAGCCCAACAGATGATCAATTCCTGGTTGGAGAAACCAAAGTCTCATTTTTCCAAATTTCCCAAGCAATTACATAGGATCAAATTCAGACCAGACATATATGATGCAATCACACTATTGAGTAGAGTGGCCGGTTTAAAGAGTGCTGGGATATTGGAGAATTGGATGGTGCATGTGATCAACAAAATTGAACAAGGTATTAATTACCATTGGGCAGGACTCATCAGTGCAATGATTGATAGATAGCTGAGAGATGTGTTAGAAATGAAGAAGTTTACTATGTCCTCCTATGTGATGTATGTGTTGGCTAGATTCTACCCATACAGGGGTTTGAAACCAAAGGGGACGTTTGGAAAGGATATAGTCTATGAGATATACCCCGAGTTGCACCTGGGAAATCAGAACTATAGAAGAGCAAATGATGCATTTACAATGTATATTACTAGGCTACTTCAAAATGTAGAACATGTGAGATTATCTGATGGAGCCAAGGAGCTAATCAAAAAATATGGAGCTTGGTTTATACAATTTCCCACCTTCTCCTATATTAGAATTGACGGATGTCAAACTGCTCCATACAGGTTGCCTAGATATCCTACTGACCACATTGTGCTATTGGAGGTTACGAGGAAAATATATGATTTTGATGCTATTGTTAAAAGGGCAAAGCATAAGACAGGGTTTGGTGGAGATTTCCCTCTGAAAATCGGTATAAGTGAAGTTTTTCCTTCAATCCAATCAACGCATGCATCAAGGGATGAATTGAGTACTTATGGTTTCTCTTTCCACTCTAAGAGGACAAATTTTGACATTACTGGTGAAGCGCAGAAGAAGGCCAACAAAGAATACCACCACAAGGATGACCTAGAGGATTACTAGGCAAACATAAAAGATGACTTTGAGGCAAGGAAGAAAAGATACTCTAGGCTTCCAATTGATGTGATCAGATTGTACAATGTCAAGTTGATCCTTGACCAGTTAGAGGATGATGGGAATCTGGTTCAGGATCATGCATATGAGTCGGTCAAGGGTAGGTCTATTGGAGAGGTAAACTGGGCTGAAAATGAGGTAACTGAGCTGGAAGAACTAATGGCCCCTGTCATGAAGTTTACTAAGTCATGGTTGAAGCACAAAATATGGGAACTGGAAAGTGAGAAGGAACTTTGTACCTTTAATCTAATGGGAAATCTAAATCCTCTTTCCACCTCAGAGGAATCCGGTGAGGATGATTCCAAAAGAAAAGCTAAAGGAAGCTCACCCTTCAAGATCAAAATCAGAGGCCCTAAGGAAAGTGATCCAGAACAGAAAATGAAACCAAAGGGAAAGAAGATAAGCCGAACTTTGAGAATAGGCAAGTCTGTAGAGGAGGAGGGACTTGAGGAAGCAGATAAAGAAGATATTCCTCAAGAGCCAAAAAAGACAAGGACAACTAGGGGCTCAAAGAAGAAAGATCAAGAAACTTCCAAAGATAAGGAAAATCCTCCAGTGGTTGATGTGGAAAGCTCAGGAGAGAAAACAAGGGTTTATTCAAGGAAATCAAGGACTCCATCTCCCAAAGAGACCATGCAAAAATTAGATCCTCTTCCAATGGGGTCCACTATGGAGCAATAGAAGGCTACCTCTCCTTCATTGAGTATACCTGAGCAAACAACCAATGAAGAGCAAGAGACTAGTGGATAGGCAGAACCATTCAAGGAAGGAGAACTCTTTGGTGCAGCAGCTAAGCTCGAGGTTGAAGGCGTGGAAATGCACCCTTCTCCACTGGTACAGTATGAGGACTCTCTGGCGAGCAGCAAGGACAACAGATCCCCTGAGAAGGAGGGTGTCCCTATTAAGACCCCATCACCTCTGCAAGAAGGAGAACCCGAGCTAGGTAATCAGGGTGATCAGCCTCTTGAGAAAGAAAAGGATGAAACAATGGAACAACATGAAGAGGTCGAGAAAAGTGAAATCCGGGTGGACCCTACTGTCCTGGATTGGTTGGATAAGGATATTACAAGAAAGAAACAGGTCATTGTTGAGGACACCCCCCTTGATTGGGATGAAATGTTGGCCAAGATTGGTAAAGGTAAGAAGAAGAAGATGGCCAAGGTAATGTCAAAGATAGAAAGAGATGAAGCGAGCAACAGGGTCATTCATATTGCCACCCCTGCTGCTGATAAGAGTAAAGATGAGGTCACCGGAAAAGATTACAATGTACAGACTATCAATCTTGGACGAGTTTATATGGAATAGGATATTGAAGAGTATGAAGGTTCTAGTGTAGTAATAATTGGGAGATTAAGGAAGGATACACATTCCAAGCATGAGCTTAAAAGGGAGAATGAAAGGCTTAAGAAGTGTCTAGAAGACTTGATGAAGCCTTTGCAATCTCTTCACCCATCTTCTTCTGCCGCGACTGGTTTCTTGCCTAAGGAAACTATTTCTAAAATTGAAAGGATGAAGGCTTCTACTCAGACTACTGTGGATTGGTTAAAAGATGTCCAAGTGAAAGGAGATGATGCAATAAAGGAGATCCTTTCAATTGGAAAGGATGCCGTAAGAGCTAGAGATTTATTAGAGCATGTTTTATCTCAGGACAAGGAGGATATTGACCTTCTATTGCAAAAAGCTAAAGTGATCATGGAGTATGGTAAAGACCAGTTGGTTGTAGATGGAGTCCTTTCTTCATCTAGAGTTAATGAGCCTTGGGAATGGTTCAAAGCCTTGCAAATTTGGCAGAAAGCCATCAGGAAGATCCATAAGCAAAAGAAACAGATGGATGGTGATCTGACTGGTGTTTATGATGGATGTATTGCATTCTTTGAAATAATGACTGGCAGGAGGAAAATTGCCCCTAAGTACTTAAGTTTGGAACAATTGAGGGAATGGTGGCATGATGTCTATGCCCCTGATTCTGAGAATGTTATAACAAGGCACCAATTGGATGATGCGGCAACTTACTTGGCTGTGATGGACAAGTACCAGGAAAATAAAGGTGAGTGGGATAAAATTGTTAAGCATTTGAAGGAAGAAATTGGCTCCATTGAATGTCAGCTCAAGATCCTACCTTTGCCACCTGTTGCTGAGTTGGATAGGGTATTTTTGAAGTTTCGGGATTAGAATAAGGATAAGGGAGGTGGTAGTTAGTGCCAATTTTGAGATTTGTGCTTCCCTATTATTATAGGGCATGTGTTGATTTGAGCCGCATTGAGAATGTGTTTGGCCGACCTGATGATGATGTATCGCATTTAATGTGTGCCTTATTTTTGGAAATTCCCATACGACTTGTTCGGAAATTTTATTTTGTAAATGTTTGGTCAATACATGTTTTGAGGATCATCTATAAAGGCATTCGCCTATTGTCGTAGGTTAATTAAAAAGAGACAATCTAAATTAAGGAAGAGCTAGAGCATTTTGTAGTAGAGATAATAGTTAGTTCTTGAAGCAAATATTGTAACACAGAACAGTGGAATTGTTGCTACATTTTGGTGATCTAATACAATTGAAGGCATTTGGATTTCTTTGGTGAATTCTTTTGTGTTAGTTTATCTTGCATGGTTCCTGTTGTTCCATCTTTGAAATTGCTTAGAGATCTAAGTTCTAGAGATCTAAGTTCTAGTGTTAGATTTAGAATTAGATTAGTTCGGTGAATAATGTTAATGATTTCATACTTGGAATGTTTGTAGCAATCTCTGGTCTATACTCCCAGTAACTATCTGATTGTAGTAGGCTGGTGAAGTCAACCTGGACCATATATCTATTTTGTGCTTAGTACGATTGTGGATGAATGTCTATGATTTGAAAATATATATACCTTAGAAGATTGCACCGTTCTTGTGATATTGCATTATGGGTTAAGCAAGAATTGGTTATTTGAGATTGGTCCATTCCAAATATCTGTCATTTGCATTGTTCATCCTAGAAATAGTTTAGATCTCATTATATCTTTGCACCCTCATCTTTTGTTGTTTTCTTATTATTTTGGTTAGATTTAGGATCTAAGATCATCATATTGTAAGATTTGATAAATTGGAAAGATACAGTCTGCTTGTAGTAAGGTCTGATTGTGATTACCAGCATTTTCACATTTTATCTGAGTTGTTTATGGATTGTCATGACTTGACACCCGAGAGACCTTGGGGTGGTTTTCAGTAATTTATTGTTGAAGACTACCTTTCAAGAGAGATAGGATATTGTATTCTGTCTAAGTTGTTGTTGTGTAGAAAACACCATCAACACTTACTAAATAGATATAGAACCAAAAAATTTAATCATAAGTATAAGTGGATTTACATAAAATTCTTATTATTTACTTTAATATTGAAAAATTTAAGTGCAAAAATTATAATGACATTTACTATAGCATTTTACTACCATATGTCATTAATCCATCTCTACCTCCATTAATAGTGTAGTGAATTTATCCTTACACATGTAAAATTACTTTTCTACCTTATTCAATTAGGTTTATAATGGCTCATAACCTTAGTAAATTGTGCACCCCTTTTGAAACTATTGAAGTTTTTAGAGTACGAAGAGTTCTACGTGATTTATATGTTTCAATGAGAATATATTCTTACATAGTGACATAGTGAATTTGATATAATGAATATTGTGGTTATTAAATGGAACAAAAATGATTTTCGAATCCCAATCCATACCATTGGTCTAGCTGTCCATAGTAGGCTCATGGATTTTCATTTGTGTTATCTTAGCGATAGGGTCCACATTGTATCCCCCCTCTTTTTTTTTCTAGTTGTAAGGATCCGTATTTGGTGCCATATGGCATACTCCAAAGAGTTCCCAAGGAAAGATAAAATATTTTCTTCTTATAATAGTTGAAGTCATCCATTTATACCATGCCATATCTAATTCAATGGCCTACAAGTTCCATGAATATTCTTGGTCATAATTTAGCATGACCATTAATGCTTTATATCCATGGGTTGAAGGAAATTTAGTAGAAATAATTAATTTGGTTTGGGTTATTATTTGTAAAATTTAAATTTCTTTCTCACAAATACCTAATGGCATTTAGGTTTAGTATCTTGTTTCTCTCTAACCTCTGACATATAGAAATTCATTACCTAGTGATGGTGTAGTAGTACAAAAAGAAATAATTCACTAGGAAAATACTTGGTACTCATCTTAGAAGAATCTCAGCCATCAATAGTACTTACTCTACTATAATGTTACATGACTTGCAATAAAATTGTTTGTTCTACTAATTCTAAATTTTGAAGTTCAAACATTTTAGTCTGAGGAATTAATAATTGAGGGATGGGCAGTCCGCAAAAAAATTAAGATGTTTTGTATAAAGGAGCTATTGAGTCTTATGTATAAAACTCTTTCTGATTTTTTTGTAATTAAGTAGGAGAAGCTCTATGTATGAGTCCAAAATAAATTATATTGTATTGTTTATGATGGTTCAATATGATTAAAAGCATTAATACAATAAGTGTTACTCCATAATTTTGTATTTTTAACTGTAGTGTTTGAATTCATCTAATACATGAATGTTGTATTTCACATTTTTTCTATTGACTATTGAGACATAAAGTGCAAAATGTTGTAGTGATTGTAATAGAGAATTCATTTGACACAAGTCTTTTGAAATATATGATTTTCTTTCTATATCTCTTTTCTATTTTTCCATAAAAATAGATAAAGAACAAACCTTATAGCTTTAAAGATCGATTTGCAAATCATATCCTGCACTTGTAAAATATTCTTTGTTTGGTGGTACTGTTAGCATAAATGTATTACATTGTTAGTTACATTGTCAACACATTGTTAGTAGCAGACAGTTAACCTTCAGTTAACCTGTTTGTTCAACTGCTTGCTCTTCCTTGTTTGTATTTATGCTCCAGTTGATCACTAAAGAAAACATCAAATCATCAATCTCTTCATTTGGTATCAGAGCTTTGAGAAAGTGAAGCATTTGTTTCAGATTATAGATGCTCATTGTCACCTGGAGCGATGAGATTATGCTGCGCATCTAGAGTGATGGTTTTTTGTGTTGCGTTTCAATTTCTGAAAGGTTTTGACAGCAACCTATGTACTGTGCGTTGGTGTAGCCGTCTGCACATCTGCATGGCGTAGAAACTTGTTAGTTGCTGCATGGCATCTAATTCATATTGAATTCTATGAATAAAGAGATCTGTAAAGGCATGGAATTTCTATGGCCTAAAGATGTTTACAATCTGCAATAAGAGAAGACATCTGTGAAGAATTCAGATGAGAGTTTTTGAAGTAGGCGTCTAGTGTCCAGATATGACAGTTGCATCATTTTGTCTTTAAGAAAATAGTCCCAATGCTTTAGTTGTTAGTTCTTGACATGCAAGATCATTTAGAAGGTTTTTCGTTTTTGGCATTTATAGTTTGAGAGTCTAAAATAGGATCGATTTTTGAAGAATTTTCCTACACTATAAATATCACATCCTCACCAACATAGATTAAGAAAAAAGTAAAAGTAATTTGTAAGGAATTTATATGTTCTGATCAAATTTGTAAAAAAGAATTAAAGAAAAGAAAAGATTTAAGAATCTAAGTTTCTGAAAGATTGTTCAAATATATTAAAGGTTGCAACTAAACATCATAATCAATTTGTATTTCATCATAATTCTTTACAATTACAAATGAATGGGTGCAAACTTTAAAGAAAACTTTTAAAACACAAAAAAATATTATATTATACACATACAATGGAAAAAAGTTGTGATATTTCAGAATATTGAAAGAAACTGCAAAGTGACTTCAGATACGTATAATAATACATGAATTAATTGACTGAGAATCACATCTCTACAAATGTAAATGAAAAAAATAACTAGTTTAAGTGAGGGGAAAACATAAAAGAAGTAGAATAATAACAATTTTCCGTTGCTTTATCACAATTATCAATAACTCTCAATTTCTTAAAATGAAAAATTGATGGCATTTTTATTGACAAAAGATACCAAAGTCCATTACAAGTAATGGATTAAGATTACATCTCAACAATAGACAATTAAAATTCAGATATCCCGAAAATATATTCTAGATGAGTGTAAAAATTTCACTAATATAATTGTTTGGCTCATTCTTCTCGAACAAGAATTGAATGAGACCCTATTAGAGCTCGTATAGGGTTTTACAGTACCATCTGTTCCAACATTAAAGCTCAAGCCCATAATTTAGGGTTTTCCAATACCACCTATACAACCCCCTATACAGTACCATCTGTTCCAACATTAAAGCTCAAGCCCATAATTTAGGGTTTTCCAATACCACCTATTCCAATACCACCTATACAACCCCATTAGCATCACTGCAGCATCTCTTATCATGCGCATACTAATCGACTTCTCTATCAACGCCATTGTAAAGCAAACTGCATACTGCAAGCTACCAATACTGTCGAAATATTTAACCATCAATTACCATAAAGGAGGCTAAAAAGAATAAACCAACAATCAATATTTATCTTATTGTGCTATTCAGCTATGACTACAAATGGTTAAATAGGTAAAGAGAATAGCTGGTCACACTGTGTGCGTGATGACCAATTTGTTAAGGTCATAGGAAAACTGTGATTGTGTATAACATGCCCACACACAACGCGTGAAGTGATTTTGTGTTACCTATTAATTAAGAATACTGGTATGTAAGTATACATCCATTTAATCTAACGATTCGGAAATAATTAATTATTATTTACTATTTTGCTTTTAAAAGTTTGGTCCATTGTTATGTCCCAGTTTATTAACTTCCCCCTTTACTAAGGAGTATCTTAATGATTTTTAGAATTAAAAAGGAGTAGAAGAGTATTTTTTCCCTAAAATTTTGAAGATTTTTTATGAGGAATTTTTTTATAAACTATTTTAAAGAAGTGTTTGTATTTAATAAATAATAAAAATAAATTAAAACATCTTTTTATTAAATATATGTATATTTTTAAAATGATTTTATGTAATTATTTAATTAAATTTTGTAATAAAAGTGGAGCTTACATAAAAAAATAATTTACATTTTGGTGTGCATGGGTATGTCCATGGATTTTATGTTAGTTTAAATTTTGTATGGATAGAACTTAAGATTTGACATTAAGTATAGTAGAATGTTATTGCGAAATATTTTGTTATGTTAATTTAGACTTTGTATGGATGCACTTAAAATTTGACATTAAGTATAGTAGAATGTTATAGTGAAATATTTTGAAACTGAATAATATAATTTATAAACTTTGAATATTATTGGAAATTTAGAACTACTAGTTATTTCTTTGTATAAAGTGTAATAATTATTTTGATAAACAAAATTAGCATATTTAAATATATTTTTTTAAATGTAATATTTTTTTATTTGTAAAATATAATAATTTGGTTTTTAATATTTTTTACCTTTATTTTATATTTGGTTCATCTAACGGTTAGATCTTTTTCAATAGTCTTGCATCATTCTACCACATTCTCAACCATCAATCATTAAAGTCAATTTGTAATCTTTATATAGGAAACAACTTTGATGTAATTAAGCTCAAATAAATGGTTAGAATAAGACTTTCATTTAGAAAAGATGCATATAGGAAACAACTTTTCTATTAATTAAGCTCAAATAAATGGTTAGAATAAGACTTTCATTTAGAAAAGATGCATATAGGAAACAACTTTTCTATTAAATATAATAAAAAGATACATAGAAGGAAATGTGTTTCCTCAATCTATCAAAATATCATAGATCAATAATAATAGTTGACAACAAAAAAGATTATATGTGTTTACAAGTGAGAATTACAACATTCTTGTACTTTTTTCTATTTTATTAATAAAAGTTTGTAGCTAAATAAATTTACAAAACCCTTTACCTACGCAAATCATGTCTTCTAATTAATTATGTAAGGAGTGAATCAAAATATTATTAGTTACATTCTAATGTAAAAAAAAATCCAATATGTATATTAATCCTATAAAAGTTTTAAAAAATAAACTATTATATATTTGTTAGATGAAGATTTGAAGGGAAGTGCTAAAATTCTAGGCACTCTATGAAAATAAAAGGACCCTCCTATATTATATCACTTGCTAATATGATTTCTTACTAAATATACATAGACCTAGAAAAATTAATGGTAATTGAAATAGGATTTGTATAAAACTCTTATTATTTACTATAATATTGAAAAATTTAAGTGCAAAAGTTAGTGACATTTAATATAGCATTTTAATACCATATCCCATTAATCCAACTTTACCTCCATAAATAGTTTGGTGAATTTATCATTACAAATAGAAAATTATTTTTCTACCTTATTCAATTAGGTTTATAATGGCTCTTAACCTTAGTAAATTGTGCACCCCTTTTGAAACTATTTATTTTTTTAGAGCACAAAGAGTTCTACATGATTTCTTTGTTTCAATGAGAATATATCATTACATAGTACCATAATGAATTTGAAATAATGATTATTATGGTTATTAAATGGTACAATTTTTTTTTTGAATCCCTATCCATACCATTGGTCTAGGTGTGCATTAGGGCACATGTATTTTCATTTGTGTTATCTTAGCAATAGGATTTACATTATATTCCTTCACTTTTTTTCCAGTTGCAGGGATCCGTATTTGGTGCCATATGTCATTCTCCAAATAGTTTCCAAGGAAAGATAAAATATTTTCTTCTTATAATAGTTGAAGTCATCCATTTGTACCATGTCATATCTGATTCAATGGCCTACAAGGTCCAATAAAATTCTTGGTCATAATTTAGCATGACCATTTATGCTTGATATCTATGGGTTGTTAAAATAATATGAAGGAAATTCACTAGAAATAATTAATTTGGGTTTGATTATTATCTGGAAAATTTCAATTTATTCCTCAAAAATACTTAATGGCATTAGTTTTAGTATTTCATTTCTCTCTAACACTTGACATATGGAAATTCATTACCTAGTAATGGTGTAGTAGTAAGAAAAGAAATAATTCACTAGGAAAACACTTGGTACTCATCCTAGAAGAATCTCAGCCATCAATAGGGGCATTTATGTGATTTACTTTCTCTAATCTAGTGCTACAAGACTTGCAATAAAGTTATTTTCCTTACTAATTCTAAATTTTGAAGTTCAAATATTTTTTGGAGGAATTCATGATTGAGGGATGTGTATTCTACTATAAATTGAGATGTTTCCTAAAGAGGAGATATTGAGTCTTATGCATAAAAATTTCTCATTTTTTTGTGATTAAGTAGGATAAGCTCTATGTATGGGTCCAATTAAATTATATTGAATTATATATGGTAGTTAAATATCATTAAAATAATTAATCCAACAAGTGTTGTACTTCATAATTTTTTATTCTTGTTTAGTGTTGGAATACATCGAGTGCATGAATTTTGTATTCAATTTACTTCTATTGACTATTTTGTCATAATTACAAAAAAAATTCATGACTATAAGAGAGCATTCATTTGGAATGGGTCTTTTGAAATATATAACTTGATTTCTATTTATTTTCTATTTTCCTCCAATAAATAAAAGCTTACTAAGAATAGATAATGATCCTACCATATAGATTTCAAGATTGATTTGCAGGTCATATCCTACACTTACAAAAAATTCTATACTTGGTGGTCTTGCATGATTTATTTCCTTTATATGGTATTAAAACTATAACAAATAACAAATAAAAATAAAAAATTGCTTATAATATTATGCCCATACTCTATCCACCCGAAACAGTGGCTAACATTCTTAGATAGAACACATATTCAATTAAAAGTAAAGCTAATTTATATTAAGATATTCAAATGAAGAAAATAGGTATTCCACCTTTTTGGAAGATGGAACAATTAGGATTTCTTATTTCATTCAAGGATACCTTAGAGATCCAAATCCAAGGATGTAATGAGGGAAAGAGATATGTAATGAGGTGTTTTAGGGTATGATTAAAGTCTAAAAGGGGTTTACCACCAAGCTATGGCTTGGAAAGAAAAGTAACATGCAAGACCCAATGATAAGACCTAATAATGTGCAAACTTAAACAAATGACATAGAAATGAATGCAAATCAAAACAATAAACTAAGAAGATATAGGGTTACACCTGGAAAATCAAATGAGCCTCAATGAAGGTTTAAAATGTTGAATTTTTTTAATTTTATGCACAATGGGACTCATACGCTAGTAGGGGTGATTTAGTCTTAGTTTAGGGTTTCAAGCGAAAAGAATAATTTGGAACTAATGAATTAGGATCTATAGAAAAAGTTTGAAAATGAATATACTAGGAATCATATGCCACAAGTGGAAATTTAGACCCAATATCAAGCTTACTATGAAACACTGATATCCTTTAGTGCTTTCCTATAACTTCCTTCCTACCAAATCTTAGATTCTAAAACACTGAATTCTACCTTGTAGATGATTTTTCGTGATCTTGCAAACAAGGTGACAACTTGGACAGCTTTGTGACTTGAAAATTTTTGTCCAATCTTGCTCTTCAATGGCTCTTCAACCTAATCCACCTACATCTTAAATCACACATCAAAGAGAGGGAAAAACTATTTTTAGTTAGTGGATCAAGGATTTCCTTGGTCAAACCCATTTTTGGTATTCAAACCTTGAAATGAAAACAAGAGGAATGATGAATGAACAAATATACAATGTTGCAACTCATGAAAACCTTGAATAATATATTTCAAACATGTATAAAATGGTGAGCATGAATGTGGATCTTTACTCTTTCTTGAATGATATGGATGTTGACTTGAATGCTTACTTGAATCATAAAACCCTACATCATAAATGTTATCTAAAAAAAAAAAATGATGTATAATGATTGACATAACTCTGGATACTTGAATAATGCTCTAAAAAACTTTATAATCAGCACTTGAATGCTTTTCAATTCTCTTGTAAACTCTTGAATGCTCTTGTGAACTCAAATTTTCTATAAGGAATGCTCTCTTGAAAGTATTAAGGGGAAATGAGTGAAATAACCTTGTATTTATACCTCTTTATGCCAAATTCCTTTAAATTACAACACTACAAGCCAACATCATATCTAGGAGAAAAAAAATACCACCAATAATTTGAATTTAAATTAGGTCTAAGCTAAGCAAGATTCATACGTGAGTTGTGGCATATCAGTCCCATTGGCCTAAGCTTGGGACACATTTTTCAAGAAAGGCTTAGTTTAATGTGAAATCTAGATTGAGGCCCCAAAACAGGTGAGACCAATATACCCAAGGTGGCGTATTAGTCTTAGATTGCTAAATCTAGGCCATAAAATCCAAAAACTCATGAATTATGATTGGAAATTGATATATGTCAGGATTACTCTTGGAAATATGAATTAAATAAGGATTTTGGATGTAAAATAAGGCCAATTAAAGTATAAAGAATCCCAATTAATTAATAATTTAACCCTAGATTAGTGTGAAATTTAAAGAAAACACCTTACAACACCATAAATAAGGTACAATTAAGTCCATTTAGTTCACAAAGGGCCCAAAAAAGTTTGAAAATGTAAAGGGATACACTTTTTTGCACTACATTTATCCCCCACTTTAGTGAGAGTAGGAACTTTCTTCAAACTCACACTAAAGTAGATAAAATCAAATGAAGAGGGCTCCAAATCTATCAATGCTAGGAGATAGGATGAAAATGATCAAGAGGATTACAAGCCCCAAAGATTACTATCCTATAACAAAACGCAATATAGGCACAAAGAAACACGAATGAAAAATACCGGTGGAGCAACAAGGAATAAGAATACACTCACAAATAAAGACATATATAGAAAGTAAGGTGGATCAATCCTTGGCCATTTGTTCATTAGGATGTGGAAAAAATCTAACCTATTTTTCTAAAAAGTGCATGCTCCGTTTGAGTTAACAAAACTTTAGGCTATCTATTTGGTGATTATCCAAAACAAGGTGAGACACATATTCATGCAGTTGGTATGTGGTCACACAAACAAGTAAGTGGATATGGGAAAGTAACACCTAAGTTCAGATCCCATATGTAAAACCATACCAAAGCTATACCTCTTGATAACTTTTGCAAGGTACCACCCAACAATGAACTTGAACTTTGAGCTTCATGAGGAAAGAAAAGCTTCATATACTTGGAATCCATGATCAAACAAGATGGCACCTTAGGCAAGTAGGGTGTGTTATGAAAGGTGGGCATATAATTGAATATGTAAATGTAAAATAGTGTAAGGTAAATACAAAGGGGTTTTCTTAGGTCATGTAAGGTCTCAACTTAGGGAGAATCATGCCTAATGTCTCCAAGAGAGGACCAATCAAAGAATAGAAGATTCACAACTTTGGGAATGTAGTGCATCACATCAAGCCACTAAGAGGAACA
>VDFB02195648.1:0-11441 GCA_007258455.2 Sequoia sempervirens | reverse complement strand
AAGTTTATAAAATTTGTTTGGATACATGCAAAATCTCTTCAACATATTTTGAAAATACTCGCTTGAATTTTTTATAAACATTCAGAAATTTTGGCAAAACATTCTCTTAAAAAGGCAGTATTTAAATTCACCTCAGACAATTTTCAAGATTTTTTATCTGGAACACAAATGGAAATTAGAGAAATAATTGTAAAAACTTGGAGTTAATTTCTGCAAAACAATATTTTCTTTCACGAATTCGACAGTTTTGTGGACACAAACAGAACGATAAGCGAAACAAATTGACGAAAATAAAGATTCTTTGCTTCAAATATTGAGAGACAATGTATCTTTATTTGTTTTTCACAGAAATGAAGAAAGTTCAGTTTAAGAAACTTCATGGCTAGAAAGATTAAGGAAATTGATTCCTATACTCGCTAGCTAAAAGTTATTGCAACTGAAAACATTTCCCTAAACTTGATAGATAATGAAGTTGCATAATATTTTACTCAGCTCTTTCAATTTGTCACAAAGTGAAATGAAATTGAAGAAAATTTTCTGAACTTGATAAACTTGACAGTTAGGAAAAACTTGAATAATATTTCAATTTGTCAAAAAATTGTAAAGAAACTAAAGAAATATTCTTAAACGGCACAGTACCAAAAAAGATTGCAAAGATCTTCTTTAGAAAATAATACTTACCTGTAAATTCATGGCTACGGAGAAGGACACGCATCCGTTGACACGCAAGGCGAGCTACAACCTGCGCCACAGCTGCGAGGAGGTTGCGTTGTGGCGGCGCTGCATTGATGTCGCCTTGGCGTTCGGAAGAGGGAGGAAATCTGACTCAATGCATGAGGGAAAAGGAAGGGAGTCGAACTGCGTCTGATTGATCGACCGATCGAAGTAATAAAACGGCTGATGCACGCCGTGGATTGTCAGGCCGCCGGCCGCAAAGATGTCCGGGTGGGAGACCACCACGCCGTTTAACGCCACGGTGCTGTTCTTGGTCTGCACAGCGGTGACGACCAAACCCTTGCCGTGAAGACGAGTGGGTAAGCAATCGTCAGTGGTGAGAAGCTGGAGATCTTTCCAGAGGAGCATTTCGGTCGCCGTGTGGTAACGCAGGAGGTTGAGCATGAGCCAGGAAGGTAGCGTGGTGTTCACCACCGCCGGGTCGTTTATGGCGAAAAACGTTGCAGGGCCGGACGGGAGGACCTCGACTGCAAACATTTCGAAAGCCGCGCCCATGATGTGGTAGCCTGCGTTTCTGAGGGCTGCACTAGCATTCATCACCAGCGGGTCAGCGGACGGCGAGTCCCACATTCTTGGAGGTTTGAAGGAGACCTGTGGGGGATTCGATTCCATCCTGCCTTTTCCTGTGGACGAGACCGTAGCTATCGCCAACGCCATTGACACGAATATAGAAAGCAGGCTGGGAGCCCGTCCGCACGGCATTCTGATCTGAACCTGCTAATCTCTCCTGCAATAGAGCAAAGATTAATGTGTACAAGAGAACAAGACTGCGTATAAGAAAATTGCGTTGGAAGGGCTGGGTATATATAAAAAAATTGAGGTGGGAAAACGGTTTTACGCCTACTTCATTCTTGCTTAGAGATTCGTAATAGGAAATTGATTCTTGATTCTTGCTGGGTTTTACGCTTTCTTGATTCTTGTTTCTGTTATATTTTTCACGTTGAATTTAGACCGTCTGCCATAACTAAACCGAAATTAGAGAAACAAAAAATTTAGTAGTTGTGTTATATTTTGTAGAAATTTAAATTAGCCCACTATAACATTGGCAACCTGTCTCAGCTGCACCAGTTGAACATTAATTAATGCTTTGGACGTTGTTTGTAGATTATATTAATTAAGCTATGAATTTAAACTATGAGTACAACTTGGTGTGCAATGGGTACGCCGAAGAGGTGTAGATGGTCAATTAGAGAAAAAATTAGTCTATTTTTTGTATTCATTTTGTGTACTACATGAAGTCAATTGGTATATGATTTAGCAAATGATTTTGTTTGTTTAACAAAGGTCTCAATAGAAAAGTGATAGCTTCAAATCAACATGAATCCAAACATGACTTCTTGAATCAATACCAATAGATAATTAATACATATATATATTTTATATAATATAAAATAAATTATATATAATATATTTATGCTTATTATTATATATTAAAAATTATAGAAGAATTATATAAAAATGATATATTGGTATTATAAATTATATTCTATAATAAAAACTATTAAATACAAATAAAAATTATTATAATTAGTATTTAATATATTTTTATAATATATAAATTAAATTAACATATTTATCCATTTAGCAAATGATATTGTTTGTGAGATAAATTCAAATAAATATTAGTATATTGTGATGTTTAAAATAGCATACATATATTATTGTGGATATAATGAAATTTCTACAATGTAAGTTTTTTATTAATTAAAATAAAATAAAATCATTTGCCTTCTAGTAATGACAAGACTGATAAATGAGGACCAAGTTTGTTCAGATGAGGATAGAGTTGTAGGAATGGAAGTTTGAAGCATGACATAATCATTTTGTGTGGGGTAATGTTAATCAAGGGTGACCATTTATTAAAAGTAGACAATAAATCATCTCAAGTTTAACAACATCTGAACAACTAAAACATTTCATGTACAACAGCTGCAAAGGTAATCTTGGAGCAAAGGTTTTACTTTGTGCCCTTGGCGCAGAATGCTAGGAAGTAGGGGAGAGGGGCCCATAATGGAGTAGGGTTCAATAGTGGGGATAAAAGTAGTCCTCAATGGGCCCTATAGTGGACCATCTTATGTCCAATTGTAAAACACTTTTTATCCATAAAGTACACAAAGTGACAAATCATGTGATGCCACATCATCTCACCAAGAAAACATGACTTAGTGCACCACTATCGGTCTCACTTTTTTTGGGGCCCTTTTTGGATACCTCAACAAAAAGCATGTTGATGTGGCCCTAAAACGAAATATAGAAGTACATGAGTTGCCAAATAAATTTTTGTATAGAATTGGGAGTGATTTGAAATTTCTATGTAGGATTTTAAGAAATGTGAAGTTAGGGTGCTCCTTTATAGGCCCCTCTCCCCTAGGAACTATTGAGTTAATTTGCACAGGCCTTAGATTGTACAAGATATTCAAGCCACCTTGAGAGGCCAAATTAATTGTGTTTCAATTTGAGGCTCAAAGTGAAGTGAAACTCATGCATCCCTCCCTAAGCCAATCCTTACATTAGGGTTAAGTGGGAAAATAGGGGGTAGGGGATGTCCTCTAAACCAAGAGTGTTTCAGTCCCCTTTAACCCTGAAAAGGATATTTATTAGAGCCTCTTGAATATTCAAAACCTTGGCATCCTTGACTCCTACCCCATGGATTCCTGTCCTACTGAAAAAAAATCCCTTCCACTCCAACTAGACATTCTCAAAACTACACAAGATCATTCAACAAATTGATTAGTAACATTGCTAAAAGATTTTGTAGAAGCAAAACTTCAAATCCAAAATATAAACACTCTATGACAAGTCGAGCAAAGAATATGTACTTTTGTCACAAAGTATACCATATAACTCGAAAGCATAAAACTAAAAAACTTAGGATTCAAAAAACTTCACAAATACAACTCCAAAGAAAAACCTATATCATGACAAGGTTTCAACTTAATCAAATGATTTGCAAGGCAACAACAATGAGAACCCCATTCAAAAAAATTGAGATAAACCCAAAACAAGGTATCTTCACAAGAACATTGTCCCTATTTAAAATGATGGTAACGGTTTGCATCTCTCACAACAATTTCTCTTGCAACTATCTTGGAGATAAATTTTGTTTAGTGTGGCAATCAACGCATACTCAAAGGTGCTTAACAACTATAATAATTGTTCTAGGGGAGTTGTTTAACAAACCAAATACAAACCAACCAAATAAAAAACAAACCAAATACAATTGCCAACCTTTTGCTATGGTGGCAGAGAAATAATTATTTTTCCTCCTCTTTCATACCATTAAGTAAATGCCTTGAATCTGGAGAATGCCTTGTTGCCTTCATCTCCCAAGTCCAATTTCTCCAACTTTGCAAAGATCTCCTATGTTTGTGGATGTGATTTGTCTCCTACACAAAAAGCACGTACCATTTTATGGCCTTCAATCCAACTACATCCAGGGATATTTTTAATTCCTCAATCTTTCATGAATTTCCTTGCCATTTGAACCTCACCCCACTTGCCCACTTCTACATAAATGTTTGAGAGAAGAACATATGTCACAACATTTTTGGGATCCGAAACAAAAAAGCATTGTTGCTATAAATACTCTTAAGCCTATATTCATATGCGATCTACATGCACCCAAAAAAACACATCCATGCAACCACCACCTAGTGTCTCAATGATAAAGTGTAGTGTCTTCAAGATACTCAACCTGAGCAAGAAGGTCAACCATGCAAGCATAATGATTAACTGTAAGTTTAATGCAATAAGGGTTACTCATGTGATTGAAGTATGTACAACCCTCATCCACTAAACCTGCATGGCTGCATGCATATAGAACACAAACAAAGCCTACAATGTCAGGATATGTTCGAGAGTGCTTGATTAATTCAAAGATTTTGAGAGCATCTTTGCAAAATCCATGTTGTGCATATCCTGCAATCATTGCATTCCATGAGATGACATCTCTTTGGTGCATATTGTCAAACAGTTCTAGGACAGTTCCATGAGATGACATCTCTTTGGTGCATATTATCAAACAGTTCCAGGACAATTGCAACTGCAACATCTGATAAAATTCCTCTATTATTTATGCTTTGATGGATGTCCATACCCTGCTCCAATACTCCTATTTTGGCATAGTTGTGGAGTTTAGCTTTACACTTGCCAATCACATTTGCTTGAAAGTTTCTAAAGCTTTTTAAAAAATCCATTTTGTGCATATCCTGCAATCTTCCAAGTGATTTCTTGTCATTTCCCAAGCTCTCTCTTACCATTGCTGCGAACAGGGGAACTATTTTCTGCTTGGTTGAACAAACTTGTCCCTCATTGTGAGAGAAAAAAATAGCAGATTTTTCTTGAGAATCAAAAGAAGTTTCTGCAATTCTTTTCCGTCCTATTGTTCAAAAGATTATGCAAGGTGAATGCCTTTTTGTTTTTGGCTTTTCATCCCTATCTGAAGGACAACTGGTTTTAAAGAGTGTTCTTTCTAATGTTTTTATTGCTTGAATTGCTTGCAGCCCTTTTGAAGGGTTCGAAAGTTTGTGTAATTCATCTTCAAGGGGCCAGCAACACCTAATGCACCAAAGCAAGTGGGAAAATTTCAAAAGGCACGAATATCTCTCAAAGACATGAAGGAAATGCCTTCATTGTTGTTTTACCTGGACACTCCAGCCAAGTATGATGATGCAAAATTACTAAACCAAAATCATTTTTTGAGGTCAAGAGGCAGTATTACAAACAGAGTTCTGTTTGTTGAGGATGAGCTTTGCGATGCAAAATAGACTGTAATTTCGTACTATATGGAGTTTCACTTCTGAGTTTTGTGCCACAGTAAACCATACTAAGAAACCATAAAATTGGGCCATAAATCTTGTATCAGTTTTATTAAGCATTTTAGAACTGTAGTTACATCTGTATATAATACGGATCAATCTCACTTCTTGTGAGCTATCCATGATATTCTTTTCGTTCCTGTACACATTGGATATTGAGTCTCATCTTTTTTATGTCTGATTATAAAGGATTAACATTCTGTTCAACCGAGGATTGAAAATAATAGATAGTTGTAACATACTAAAGCGTTATGAACTTGAAATGTTTTGAAGTTTGGACTTATTTGTAATATAGAGTAGCCCTGTATACCCGTCAAGCTCTGCAATTGTTTTGTAATTTCCATTTAAAGTTGTGCTAAATACAGTACCCGTGGCAAAATACTGTTATCCACAAAATATAAACCTTTTTTTTTTGTAGATGTCCATTAAAAAAAATAAAAGGTTTGAATAAGAAAAAGGTAATGGGTGCTGGAGAAACAAGCTTAGAAGTAAACCATAGATAAGTACTCTGGAATTGCTGAAAACTTTTAGTTCCCCATCACTACCTATCTCTGGAAATCGTCATAGGAATTCTGTCACACAGTTCACGTGCCTTTTCTATGCTTCCAAATTTTGCATACATGTCTGACAGAGCATTTCTAGCTGTAATTTCTAAAAGAATCCCCCTTTCATGATGCTTTGATGGATGTCCATACCCTGTTCCAAAGCTCCCATTTTGGCACAGGCAGGGAGGATACTGGCGAAGGTTGTGGAATTTCTCTTTACACTTGCCAATTGCATTTGCTTGAAAGTTTCTAAAGCCTTTTCAACAAATCCATTTTATACATATCCTGCAATCATTGCAATCCATGAGACTGACATCTTTTTCAGGTATTCTGTCAAACAGTTCACGTGCCTTATTAATACTTCAACTTTTTGCATGCATGTCTACAAGGGCAGTTGCGACTCTAATATCTGACATAGGAGATAAAACTTGAGAAAGAAAATCTATGCAAATTTGACTTGATTTTAGTGGTTCAACAGAGATCCAAGATACCAAATGACTTCCAACTTAACTGCATATTAGGACATAAAATTTTCGTTGATTTGAATACAAAGAACAATATAACCACAGGGGTCAAACATTTACCCGCAGACTTCAACACAAGCCTTAAGAGTACAAAAAATAAAACTAAAGTTCACTGCCTCTCCACATCAGAATGTTTAAACACGAAATCAAAATCCAAAATCTGTTTCCCCCCAAAAAATGAAAAATCCCCCCTTAACCAGATTGCAAGTGACGGTTAAATCCAGTCCATTACATAAAACAAAAGAGGCGTAGATATCTAGTGTCCATGATTACGTATATTCGAGGTGTGCGTATTCTGATGTGTTCGAAAGCGGCATACAGATTCAGGGCAAACATTTCCAGATGACTTATATGCGGGATCCACATTTACAAGAGCCATGTATATTCTGTGATAATCTCGTGAATCTCTTCTCATGTCAGTTTTCAATATGTTGCCATACAATTTCGTTTGTAAGTATTGAAAATTTCTGAAAGGCAGCATCGTCATATGCAGAGGATGACATTCGGTGACATTCTGAAACTCTTTGTTGGAACACACTGACAAAAATGAAGGATGCAGATACATTCAATCATCTTGCACGATACACAGACGATACTGATCATTAAAAACTGCTAGAGATGAAAGAGAAAAATCAACGGATGAAACCGGTTCAATCGTATTGCATGGTCCAGCAGATGATACCAGCCGTCGATGGCATATCTTAGCTCGAGCTTCTTCAAATAGGTAACGCCTTCGGCGTAATAAAAAATCTTAAATTATATCAAGATTTAAATATAATCATTCTTATTAAAAGAGATTGGATTTTATATGAATAAAATATTTTAACTCTATCATTCTTATTAGATAAAAAAAAATAAAAAAATTAGAGTTGTGTGGGTACAATACCGTGATGTTTCAAAGGGGTTAATTCTCATGATTGTATTATGTGTTTTAGGGATTTTGGAAACACCATTAAAAATTGTTAAGATTATAATTATTTTAAATTATTTCATATTTTTATTAATAAAATATTTTTAATATTTTAAAAGTTTATAATTTTTAGTAGATAATAGTTGTATTTTTTTTGTTTTGATGTTATAAAGTTAATTATCAAATTTAAGTTAAAGTTTGTATTTGTAATATAAATTGATTTTTTCTAAGTTTTACATTTAAGTTAAAATCTTACAAATGAAAATATAAATAAATTAAAGTTATATTTGTAATATAAGATGATTTTTTCTAAGTTTACATGTAAGTTCAAATTTTACAAATGAAATACAAAATATCATTTACCTTTAAATTATATATAAAATAGAATTATAGTTCTTAATTTAAAAAACAAGTATTCTACTATTCACATTAATTAATATTTGCACACTCTTTATTATATATGTACAAAATCTATCACATTAAATAAAAAGGGATTGTTTTAAAAGCATATAGAGTTCATATCTAAATCCTCAACAACTAAGTAGAAAAATACCTATCAAAAATAAATTGCTTGATAAATAATGTAAAGAGCAATCAAAATAGTAGAAGATCAAGATTTAGGGGATTAAATGCAACATATACAAATGTCCATTTGGAAATTATACAGAACTAAAAATTAATGTTCTAGCTCTATTGAGACCAATCCCTTTGTGAGAAAATAAACCACTAACACAAAAATAGCTAGGCTAAATAAATAAACTATCAATTGCACAATGGGTATATGGTGAATCTTTTGCTAAGTTCAAAATTGTTTGGGAAGAGTATATTATTTGAAGTAAAAAATAGTAGAATGTGAATTGGGGTTTGTTTAGAATTGTCAAGAAATTGATTAGAAATAACTGTAGGAAGATGAAATAGAAGTGAGTAAACATTGAACACATTAAATTTATATATTATAAAAAGAAAGTAAAAAATGTAACATTTTTTATATATAATTGAATATATTTTTCTTTTGTTGTAATCTTGAGCAAATAAATCATCTTGAAAATATAACAATGTATGCAATGAACAAATATTGTAGATATTAATGTCCATTTTTTAAACAAAATCATAATTTTAAAAATATGTCCAACACTATCTCTACTATTCCTCATTTGAGTTGTTTATGTAAGAGTTACTTTATAGTTATTTTTTATTCAAAAGTTATTTTATTTTATTTCCATTGTTTACTTTGTGAAGAGGTAAGGGCTATTTTGTTTAGAAGAGTTAGTTTTATTTTATTTTATTTACTTAAAAATTATTTTATAATTATTAATTTTAATTGAGAGTTTTTTAATACTTTTAGTTTTTTAAATATGTCATATGTTTTAATTTTTATGTACATGTTAACAACATGAAACTATTTGATGTCTCTATTGAGCACCTTCAAATTAAAAGTAGTGATTGATTTAGCTAAAGGAACAAACTTCATAATTGTATCTTAAGCAAACTAACAAAAAGTTGGAATGATGGAATTCTATAGCCTGAGAGAACACCATCACAAAATAAAATTACAAAAAATGATTTTGATGTCTACCTCAATGGGTGTATGATGTAAGCCAAAACTAGTCCAACCAATTTCATTTAGTTTACAATTATTTTAGTTGTGTATATTTTAAAATTTTAATGCTTCTTCTCATACCTCCATGACAAGGGATTATATAATCAATCAATTTGGGATGTACCATTTTAGACAAGATTAAGTTGAATTTCAAGTTCCTAAAAAAACCCCTCCCCTGGGCAAATATTCAATGCAGTTTAAGGAAAAAATGTAATTTAAATGCGGATGGTTTTCGGTCTTCATAAACCATTTGTTACAGTGATAAATTTTGTTTGCTTGGCAAAATCAAAATTGAAAATACTTAAAATTTTGCAAGATCAGTTGAATAACAACTATGGTTTGAAATACAGACTAAATGAAAGAATTGCAAGATGAGTAATGTCTTTGAATCAATACACAAACATGTATTCCATAGAAAAATTGATTTGTCTATTCAAGAGAGTGTCGCACGAAACACAATCACATCAATGCTTCATGGAAAATTTGCAACTATCCTTTGCATATAGTTTGATTTTACCACAATGATATAATACAGTTTATAGTTTGGAAATAAATTCGAAAATTTTCAATGAAAAACTTGTTCATTTACCAGAATCAAAGAGGTTTTCCAATATTAGAAATTCCACCGCAATCACACTTTGTTGGTTCTTTGAACACCCATTTGTAGCACTTATTCGATGCAACTTTATCCATCAATTTGTTCAAAAACACAATATTAAATTCTACAACAATTGCATGGCATAGAAACGCTAAAGCTAAGGTCTTGTAAATAACAATAGAAATATACAACCTTATCCACATCTAGGTCTCTAAATGGGTCCTCTAAATAGAGAAAGCTAGAAGATTTCACCATTTTTTCTCTATCATTCCCATTAAACAAATTGTAGCTTTAAAGCTTAAAAAGCTACTCTGCTCAGGTTCGAGATACTTTTGTGATATTAAAAAAATGGTTTGTATAACATGTATACTCCATTTTTGAAACAGTTAAACACGTTAGAGAATGTGATGTACACCCTCCACGAAACATCTTATATTCCTACATCGCAACAACCTATCAATTTTCAATGGTTATGATTTTTTATTGAGTCGAGATTTAATCTCCTATTTTTGTGTAGAGGGAAATCCCAATCCACCCTACTGTGACTGGATAATTATTGATATTGAACTTTTGAGATTCAATTTAATCTAAGAAAAATATATATAATAGATTTAATAGTTGGATTATTGAAATTTTAAGATAATTATGATTTTGAATTTTTGAGATTCAATTACTATTTGGTTAAAATAGTTAAATTAGATTAAATAAAAGTTTTGACATATAATTGCTACTTAGCTTAATAGTTAAATTAAATGGAGTTTTTATATAGAATAATTAAAAAATAGTTGGATAAAATGTGTGTTAGATTAAAAAATAGATTTGTGGTATTTATTATCAAAGTTGTAATTAGATAAAGTTATGAACAATTAGATTAAATATACATTATATAACCAATAATTAAAATAAGTACTAATATGTGAGATAATTATTGATATTGAATTTTTGAGATTTAATTTAATCTAAGAAAAAAAATATAATAGATTTAATTTTAAAAAATAGATTTAGTAGTTGGATTATTAACATGGTAAAATAATTATGATTTTGAATTTTTGAGATTGAATTACTATTTGGTTAAAATAGTTAAATTATATTAAATAAAAGTTTTTACATACAATTGCTACTTAGCTTAATAGTTAAATTAAATGGAGTTTTTATATAGAATACTTAAAAAATAGTTGGATAAAATGTGTGTGAGATTAAAAAATGTAGATAATTGTGGTATTTATTATCAAAGTTGTAATTAGATAATGTTATGAACAATTAGACTTAATATACTTTATATATCCAATAATTAAAATAATTACTGATATGTGTAAGATAATTATTGATATTGAAATTTTGAGATTCAATTTAATCTAAAAATATATATAATAGATTTATTAGTTGATCATTGATGTTAGGGGAATAGGATGTCATTTAATTGCAATACTAAACATATTTCATGTATCTCCTAAGTCCTTGGAAAGTGTTCCCCAACATCAGGGATTAGAAAAAAGATTAAATTTGAAATGAAAATGAACATGTAAATTGACATTTGTAATTAATTCTAATGATAGAACATGGGGATCCCCAAGAAGAGCTCCTACAAAATAGGAGCACATGGGATACCCACATGGAAGGTGGAACCCACCTTGAGTTCAATTAACTATTTGGAGGAAAGATAACACTTTAGTAATGCATGTAAAGATCTTAGAAGTTGGTAATTGATATTT